>VXAU01001870.1:0-53533 GCA_013399695.1 Formicarius rufipectus
AAAAATATATTTTTTTTCTATATATAAATATATATATTTCTATACCCTAGGATATAAGAAGGGGGTTTGGGTGATTGGAAAGCTTTTCTGTTTCATCAGTGGTATCAGGATGTCCAGCAAAAGAGACTGTCATCTCATACCCCTTGCTTCACTTATCTTAGGAATACCAACCTCTTTAGTCTCCTTCTTCCTGCACACCTGGGCAGTGGTCTGGGTGAGATCTTCCAAGTGCCACACCCCAGTGACCCTTCCTGAAGAGTGCCAGAGTGCTTCTGTGATTGGTCTGTGCCAGTCAGTCTGCCAGAAAGCAAAGGGCAAGCCATTCAGCACGACAAAATGCATCATCCATGGCTTCTGTGTCAAAAAAATAAAGTCCCTCAACCTGCACCCATGACTTAAAATAAAAAAGTAAAATCATTAAGAGCTATGGAGATCCAAAAAGAAATGCATTATATAGTAGTCTTTATGTGGAGTTTGCTGATCTCATGGGTTTGGTGGTGGCCAAGGCCTTGAACTTTAGCCTTGATTTTTAAAAATGTTCTGGTGCTTGGGTTGTTTTTCAGTGATGCAACAAAATCAGCTCTGGGGCTCCTGGCATGGGATCAGAAACTCCAAAAGAAATGAGGCATGAAGCTGTGACCTTACACAAAATCCAGTCTGCCAATTCACTTTTGGCAAGAAAACTTGATAGTTAAGCATTCCAGGAACAGGCTTTGTGCTTGACCGGGGATGGGCCTGGGGAGCAGTGACGTCGGCACAGCAGATACTCTGTCTCCTTTGGTAGGAAAGGCACCAGACATCCATGCCTGATCCCCATCTCTCAAGGAGGGTTTGTGAGCACACATCCAGTGTCAATAGTGGTGGAGAGATGGACCTGTTGTGCTGGGCAAGATGGTCTTGTTGTGCTGGGCAAGTAAAGATGAACTTGTAGTGCTGGGCAAGTGATTAGAGGCAGAGCCGTGGTCCCCGTGGTCTGCTGTTGCATTAATGTTTTCCACTTAGACAAACCATCACGAGGCAGTTTGACCCTGATCCTCTCCCCCTCAACCCATTCCCCCCTCGTGCTGCAGCTCACCCCACCAGTTCTGCCAGTACAAGGCTCAAACGAGGTACATGGAGAAGGGCACCTCTAACAGAAGCGGCCATTTATTCACATGTTCATAGATAATTAAACCAACCTCATTGAAAAATACCATTAGAATGCTCATTTTCAGTTAAGAAATCTCACACCTACAGCACCTCAAGCTGCTGTATAGGGGAGGGTGGTTGCTGCCACATCTTGTTCCTCTCCCCCACATTGACCAGCCCACGTGCTCTCCCAGCCTTGAGCTCCAGCACTTCCCTCCTCCACTTCTGTGAGCCACAGTAACTCAACAGAAAGCTACCCAGCTGAGCCCTAGCACATCCCAGCAGCTCAGAGAGGCACACAGATGGGCAGGCTCTGCTCAGGATCTCAGCATCTCGTCCCCTCAGTGTGCAGAACCTCCTACAGCTGAGCCAGACTGAGTGAGCTGCTGTACATTCCCCCAGCCGGCCCATCTACTCCCGTTTCTCCCACTTGTGTTTAATGCAGCCATCAACTCCCCATGTAGAAGGTCATTTTGGTTCCCTGGTGGGAAGGAACTCCCATATTTGCTGTTGCCAGATGGGTTTTCAGTCAGATAAGCTACTGTAAGTGACTCACACAGTGGCCACTCGACAGCTCCTTTCAGTGCACACGGAGCAGAAGCAGCACCTGATGTTCAGCTCCCCTTGAAAGGTACATCCCTTCTTGTTTGGTGAACCTGATTTAAGAGCTTCTCTGGGCTCTGGCTCATTCCTGCCCATAGCAATGTTTTTTTGTCCTTTTCTTTGCACCAGCACTGATGCTGATCCTACCCAGAACCGTTCCAGCTTGCTAAGCTGGCAGAAAACCCTTCCATCGCTTTTGAGAAGGCATTTGCTGCAGGTTTAGCAGGATGGACAAGCTTACCTTGTGGGTTAGAGGAAGGGAGCGAGGAGGAGGGATAATCAGCCCTGGTTCAGATCAGCTGCAGCCACTGTGGAAGCTCAGCTACATCCTGAGCCTACAGCACATTCAAAACAAATAATGACACTCAGGACTAACCAGTTCATGTTGAGGGGGATGTTAGCTCTGAAACTGCATGGTGGTAAAAGAGATACGCTCTCTGGCTGCTGGTGATTTTATTAGAAACATCCAGCTAACAGGATAATCCTGAACTCAAGCAGCTCTCCCCCGGGTTCAGGAGGCACAGAGATGCTCAGCCCATGCAGAAGAACCACAAGTTTTCTCCTCAAGAGCTTCCTGCAAATGCCACACTTTTGTCCATACAAAAATCTGCTGGATATTGGAAAGAGAGAGCATGGAGACAGTGTGAAATCAAGCAGGATTTAAAACAAATAACACAGGCACTGCCACCAAGGGTATTACTGAGTTTTATACACAACCCACCGGACATCTCCTGTTTAAAAGAAGCTGCCACACAATTCTGAGTTTGTTGCCTTGTTGCCACATATTGTAGGAATGTGGGAAGAGACTTGGCAGAGATCATACGCAATCTTACTGAAACCCCAAATACAAACACAGAGCTGGACCAAATAATATACAAAGGGAAAATGGCAAAGGAGGCCCAAATGTGTTTTAGGAGCAACCAGAAATAAAGGAAAATAGTAAATTAGGGAGAGGTTCCCAGTTAATAAAACGTCTTCTTGAAATGCTGTGAGGTTTAGAGTAAAACTCCTTCGCGGGAGCATTAGAAACAAAGCAGGAACCAGCTGGAAACAGCAAGTGATGTTGTCTTGCCTCTTTTACTTCCAGCTGAGCAAAAGTGCAGAGAATAAACAGAAAGTTCAAGGAGAGGATGCAAAGGTTAGTTTAAAATGCTTTTAGTTTTAAAATTTCAGCAGCACAATGGGCGGAAGCTTTAACTCTGTGTCTCTCTGAGTGGGGCAGAAATTCTGCCCCTCTTTGCATCAGTGCTCTGTGGGTTATTCTGACACTTTGCCTTTCTAGCAAGCCAGGGCAGCCAGGGGATGCACTCCTTGGTAACATTAAAAGGGCAGAAAACCACTTCAGAAACACATGGCAGGGATGAGTAAGCAAGCCTTGCTGGTTGTTGGGCTGTGATATACTCAGCAATTCCAGCAGAGGAAATATTTATCTTAGAAGGGTGCACAGCTTCCGTTAGGTTTTCACTCCAGCACTGAAAGCTGGTGCTGAAAGCTTTCATGATCAGATGGTTTTCTTCCTTTCTCTCTCTGAGTCACAGCAGTGACTTCTGCTGTGTGTTTTACCTGCTTAAGCAAACAGCCAGTGCTATTTGGTGGTGCACCCCAGGGGCCAAGCAGGAAATCTGTTCCAACGTGCAGTGACAGAGCAAAATGTTTGCCTCCCTTGGAAGATAGCAACGTGGATAAATAGCAGAGCACATTGGATGGGTCCCAGGTAAGCGACCTCCCCTCCTCCAATAAAATCTGCCTTCCTAGGCTGGGTCTCTGGAATCCTAACAGTGCTGTTAGGCCAAGAGCAGAGATCCTCATGCCTGTGGTATTTGCTCAGAGGGCATGACCACTTTGGGCAAGTCTTTCATGTGAGTCAGCTTTAGCTGATCCATGGGAAAATTCCTTTGTGTTGTCAGGCAGGGTTTGCTCACAGTTTCAAAGGATAATCCAACTGAAAGGAAAATGCATCTAAATTTTAGCATATTTTGGTCAGGTCTTTGATTAAACCTGGTGCAGAGCAAAGGATGCTCAGTTTGCTTTGCAGGTCACTTCGAATGAGGAGAACCCTCAGTAAGGAACGTGCCCTCTCTGAAACACACCCCCCTCTCCCTGGATTCTGTGTCATCTCCTACCACACCAAACATCACACGTGCAAATACTGATGGAACAGATGCAGATGAAAAGTATAAGTTCAAATAATGATACCTGGAGAAAGCAAAGAGCTAACCCTGCAAACATTTACTCATTTGGTTGCCCCATGCCCTGTCAGGTGCTTTAGTCAGTCAGTCAGGGGCAGCAGGGTCAGGGAAAAAGCAGGATAAAGGACCTCCCACTTCCATTCCATGTTCCTGCAGGAGGAGCATCCAGAAGACTCCACTCCCCCATGGCTGCAGAAGAGATGTTCATTTAGAACTGGCCAAGGGCACTGGAAATCCTTGTGGCACTGTATTGCCTAATCCATGGCTACCACAGTCAGGCATCCATCAGCTGAATCCATGGCAATAATGAGAATGGAAAAATGCAGACCTACCTCCTTCCAAAGCCTTCCAGTGCCTGAAGGGAGCCCAGAAGCAAGGTGGAGAGAGATTATTTCTGAGGGATGGAGGGACAGGACAAGGGGGAATGGCTTCACACTGACAGAGAGCAGGATTAGATTGGATATTGGGAAGAAATTGTTGCCTGTGAGGGTGGGCAGGCCCTGGCACAGGTTGGGCAGAGGAGCTGTGGCTGCCCCATCCTTGGAAGTGTCCAAGGCCAGGTTGGATGGGACTCTGAGGAAGCTGGGCTGGAACATGGTGATCTTTAGGGTCCCTTCCAACCCAAACCCTTCCATGATTCAATAATACACATCTGGTCTATCCTTGAGGTCCTACTGCCATGTAAACAAATGATGGTCACTCTACAATGGTCAGCATGTCCCGAGCTTTTAAAGCCCTTCTGGATCAATTTTCCTCTAGTTCAGTTATTTCTTCCCTAAAAAAGCCACATCCATTTTCCATGGCGCCTCACCTAAAGACAAGGTCAGGAACTAGATGGGCTTCATAAATAGGTCAGAGAGAAATTCTGCCCTTCTGGGACAAAAAACTTTGGGGCAACTGCAATGAATGAAGATCTTGGAAACAGAGTGCACGGGCACAGTAGTTTAGTCCTGGACTCTTGGCTGTTATGAACCATCACTGAATTGACTTCAGTGGATCAAACTGTGTGTTCTACACCAGCTGAGAAGGGCAATATTGCAATTGTATTGTAATCACTCAGCCATCGGTCATGTCAAGAAAGAAGTTGCTAATCACACATTTGTTTGGGGTTTTTATTTTTCCAGTGGAAGTTGCCAATCCTTTTTTTATGAAGATAACCTTCAAAATGCCTTCAACCTCACTGCTGCTGAAAGCCTGTCAAGGTGAGCTCTCTCACAGAAATCAGATAAGTCACAGCTCTTCTTACCCTTTCTCACAGCAGGCTGTGAATCTTCAGAAAGTCAAAACACAAAGTCCACAGCCTGACTCGCTGACCAGCCCCAGCATCCTCTTGACACAAATGGTCTGGGTGCTGCTGTGAAGACACATTTCTCTGCTCGCAGACCTCAACCATGGCACTGGAGAAGTCATTGCAGGATAACTCGTGGTAGAAAGCACAGCTTGACAAGTTCCTGGACATCTACAGCATGTTTTCCTAAACCTTCTCCATGTGAACTTTAACATTTCACCTCATGCTTGCAGGGAGCTCTTCCTTCTGAAGGTTTTGACACCGTGTCTCACCAGCACTCTCCTTTAGACACTGGCTGGTCATGGCTTGCATGGGTGCACTCTTTGCTGGGTAAAACGCTGGCTGGATGGTAAAACACAGCTGGATGGTGCTGGATGGGGTCACATCCATCTGGTGACCAGTCACTAGTGGAGCTCCCCATGACTCAGTATTGGGTCAGTCCTGTTTAATGTCTTTATCCGTGATCTGGATGAGGGCATCATGTGCACTCTCTGTCAGTTTGCAGGTGATACCACACTGGGTGGGAGTTTTGTTCTGCTGGAGGGCAGGAGGACTCCACAGAGGGATGTGGAGAGGCTGGATTGATGGACCAAAGACAATGGGATGAGGTTCAACAGTGCCAAGTGCCAGGTCCTGCCCTTGGGTCACAACACCCCCTGCAGCTCCAGGCTGGGGCAGTGGGGCTGGAAAGTGCCCGGTGGGAAAGGCCCTGGGGGTGCTGTGACAGTGGCTGGACACGAGCCCAGGGGTGCCCAGGTGGGCAAGAAGGCCAAGGGCACCTGGGCTGGCTCAGCAATAGAGTGGCCAGCAGGACCAGGGCAGGGACTGTGCCCTGTGCTGGGCACTGGGGAGGCCACACCTNTGGCTATTAGGAAATCTTCTTCACACAGAAGGTCGTCAGGCATTGGAACACGTTGCCCAGGGAAGTGGTGGAGTCACCATCCCTGGAAGAGTTTGAAAAGCTTGTAGATGTGGGTTAGTGGTGAACATGGAGGAGCTGGGTTAATGGTTGGTCTTTTCCAACCTTAACAATTCCATGACTCTCTGATTCCATGTGGTAAGTCACAGGTAAGGTGAACCCTGTGGGAATATTTCTGATGACCTGCACACGGAGAGAGAGTAGAAATCCCACTAGATGTCCCTCTGTCCCTTTATGCAGCTGTGTAGCCTTGACATTATGAACTGTCACAGCTGTGTTCAGGTGCTGGACCTGTAAGATGGGATCAATAGATCCCTGTTACATGGAGATTAAGGAAGAAGCAACACATAAACAGCCAGGTGATGCTTGGATGCTCAAGGAATTCACAAGTGGCTCCACTACATGCCCCATATCCAATGGCTGCCCCTGCAAATAACTACATATTACTCAATTCTGCCACAGTTGTTTCTCCTAAGAGTCTTACAAAGAGGGAGGAAGAGCCTCTGGTCCTCTGGATGTCCTGAGGGGCCCTGGAATTCTCCATATGATCCAGCCCTTCTGGGGACACACACTCACTCTGAAGGCTTCGGTGTCTGCTGGTACTTTCACCATTTAACGAAGGTCTTATGAAAACCCATTCCCATGTTTATGAAGCCTTTCTTGTGGCTGCTGTTTGCACGTTTGGGGTTCCCACAGATGTTTGCAAAAACTTTGTGTGTTTGTGTGTATGTTACTTGCTACAACACGAAAAAACACGAAAAGCAAACACAGGGAGAAATTCAGGACATACCATTCCTCAACACAAGTCACTGGAAAATCATTTGGAGGTGGTGGGTCATGTGTGCAGAGGTTTCCACAGGTGTTCTCCATAAACTCTATTGAAAGTCCTTGTTGTACAAAGGCTCCTATAGAACCAGCCTCAAGCCCCACATCTCAGAGCCTCCTCTGAGCCCCATCAGACTATTATTTCAGTACCGTGGCCTGTCCACTCAAATTTTAGAACATGACTCAGTCCCAAAGTACCTAGGCATCTAAACCCCCTTGAAATTATGGACAATTAGACACTTTACCACACTGAAGAACTGGGGGTTTGGGTAGTGTATCAGGTGGAAGAGGGCACAACGCAGACATTTGCAAACAGTAAACGGCAAAGTGGCAGCTGACTTTAACCCAGAATCAGGATCAAAGTCATCAGCTGCACAACAAATTCATTTGCAAACCAGCAGGGGCAAAGCCCCCAATAAATAAATCATTTCTGAATGATTCAGCCCCTCTGGGGACACCCCCCTGCAGAGCTGCCCCCAGCCCTGGGGTCCCAGCACAGACAGCACAGGGAGCTGTGGGAGCGAGGCCAGAGCAGGGACACCAAGAGGATCAGAGGGCTGGAGCAGCTCTGCTGGGAGGAAAGGCTGGCAGAGCTGGGATTGTCCAGCCTGGAGAAGAGAAGGCTTTGGGGGCACCTCATTGTGGCCTTCCAGTGCCTGAAGGAGCCCACAGGGAAGATGGAGAGAGACTATTTCCAAGGGCCTGGAGTGACAGGACAAGGAGGAATGGCTTCAAAGTGACAGAGAGCAGGGTTAGATTGGATATTGGGAAGAAATTGTTCCCTGTGAGGGTGGGCAGGCCCTGGCACAGGTTGGGCAGAGAAGCTGTGGCTGCCCCATCCCTGGAAGTGTCCCAGGCCAGGTTGGATGGGGCTCTGAGCAACCTGGGCTGGTGGAAGGTGTCCCTGCCCATGGCAGGGGGGTGGGATAAGATGATCTTTAAGTCCCTTCCAACCCATGCTATTCCATGATTCTATGATGAGAGTCTCATGCACAAGAGTCATGAGACAGTGTTGTGTAGGAATCTTTTCTGTAGGTGCTGTTGGAGTAGGAGGGCTCTCTGGAAGATGTAAAGAAGTCCCAACACCACTCATCAAAAACTGAAAACTCAAAAGCTTAGTCAGAGAACATCAGCCCTTTCACCAAACCCAAGCTCAGTTCCTCTGGGATTCCATCCCCCCCACAAACCATCTCTTCAGGGTCCACCACATATTTCAAGATGCTGTGTACTGGCCTTTTGGTCTTCCACACCTTCTGTCCTCCCTTGGCACTCCTCCTTGGCCGTCTGATGCAGTCAGCTCCTTCAATGTCATACAGCAGTCACCCAAGCCCTGTCCTGTAGCTGAGGGAAGCAGCCAACAGCAAACTTCCCTCCCTCCATCAGTGGGGTCCAGCTCCCAACTATTTGACATCTTTGGCTCCTCTGCAGATAAAGGTAGGCTTCTACCAAAGACAGGAATTAGAGAATGGACAATATCTAATCATCTAATTGTCTCATGTTCTGAACAAGTCAATTGTTTTATGGAAAGGTGACATGGCCACACAGCTACGAGCTGCATCTCAATCGTGCTGGAGTGAGAAAGGACCAGAATTGGGGCTTGTGTCCATAGCCCTGACTGAGACATTTCCCATCTTCTCAATGTGAGGCATCCATCAGAAAAGGTATTTTCTGTGACAATCACTGCTTGCTTAATTCCTTACTGGAGGGACCCGTTGCTTCCTGGCAGTTTTATGTCACCTGTTGGAGTTTTGATGTCTGTTGAAAAATACTTGGAAGTGACCTTACTGAGGACATTATGAGAACACCATAACCTGCTTCCTAACACTGCCAACCTGGCTGTGTTAAATGCACTCCTCTGTGTACTGATTCTGTGTTTCAGGTGTGAGGAATGCAATAATTTCTGAGTGGGATTTTCACCCTTCAAAGCCACGAGTAGCCCACTTTCCCAAGTCAGTGATTCAGGTAACCCAAGTCACCCTCAGAAGCATATTAAGTGCAATTAAAGCTACAGAGTGTTTAGAGATATGCACTTACTGGTGGTTTTGATACCAGGGCTAAGAATAATTTGCCTATGAGATAGAATCCAGCACTGAGATTTGTGCCTGTAGAGCACATGACTTTTGCCTTCAGTTTTGAAAGCAGGGATGGCTTTCTGGGGTTACTTTCACAGAGGGTTTCTTGGAGCTAGAAAAGCCACCTGTCTGCCAAGGCACAGGTTCTTTTCCACCCCCTGTTTGCACACAGAGCTGTCCAAAGGTCTGGCTATAAGGCAGAGCCTGGAGCTCCTGGACCCAGCAGTGAAAATGAGACCTGGCAGGGAAGCAGAGGGCAGGGGAAAGGCACCATCCCAGCACCTCTGAAGGAGGCAGAGGAGAAAGAGGCAGTGGGACTGGAAACCTCTGTTGTGGGGATCTGCTGCTGAAGAGCTGTAGCCAGAGTCCTGAACCTGCCACTCAGCTTTAGGCACAGCCTTCTGTCCCTCCAAAACTCCACAGGACATCTGTAGTAAGCCATCAAAGGACCTGATTGCAGATCACTGAGCCTTCTGCAAGGTACCCAACCTCAGGGGATGTCTAGGTAGTTGCAAAGAGAGGCCATTTCACCTGAGCAGAACACAGAGCAGAGGACAAGCTTCTGGCACTAATAAAGCAAATCTGGAGCATTTTTATTTCCCCTTTGCTTTTCACTTAGGTCACAGTTTGGGCTTTTCTAGCAATGGCTGGGAGCCAAATTCCCTAAAACTGCTAGAAAGGCAGTTCTCATACTATTTACGGCATAACTGGAAGCCAGAATTAGCAGGTATCTCATGAGTAAGCTCATTCCCATGAAATTTCTGGTCCGACTTTGCACAATGGGGGAGATGGAAGTGTTATGGCAGGACCACGTTAAGCTCCATACAAATATTACACGTCCAGACTGGTGCTTTGCTTTAAGCTGAAGTATTTTAATAAAAGGTGTGCCAGTACCCAAAAAACAGAAGTGAGGGAGTTCTCCAATTACTGGGTTATCTCATGTTCTGGTGGGGAGAGCTTTTCAAAGCTCCTTTTGCAGGAGACAGGGAATGTGCTTTTGATTTCTCCCAGTTTTTCCCAAACAGAACTTTTCCTTTCTCTGTGTGAACAGTTAATTATTGGGCTGTGAGGGAAAAGAAGGCACATCCCAGAAAGGTCAGTCCACTGGGCTTCTCCTGTGTGCCAGCTTTTCTGGAGATCCTTCTGGTGAGACAAGCTGGGGTGAGAAGCTCCAGGATGTTGGGTTTTGCTGCATTTCCCCAACCACAAAAACATCAGTGCCAAGGGAATCTCCAGTAAGCAAGACACCTAGAAAGTTAAAGTGCAGTAGGAATAAGAACTTCAGAGCCTCGGGGTGGCCTCAGTGTTGGACAGGAGGACCAGATAAATATATTTTAATGGTTTTGGATCAGTGTCTTCCTCCCTGTTTTAGTTTCTGGATTTGCAGATTGGTGTCCGCATTTAGTTTCTATTTATTGTCAGGTAACCAAAGTGAATTCCACACAGTTATTGCAGGTGAAGTCCCAGCCTGAATTAGCTCTTTCTTTAATCTGAAAACACAAGACAAACCTAAATTCGTAAGAGCATCTTTTTGCTAGGCAGCTCTTCCTGGGATGATTCAACAGCACTTGAGGTTCTCATGTCAGGCTTTAAAGCAACTTGCAACTTGATGATTTATGAACTGAAATGGCATGGAAACCATGGCAAGAGACACAGAACTTCATGGGCCTCCCTTAACAGCACCAGCAGCACTTTAATTAGCTTCAATGTGTTTAGGTCTAACTCTTAAATTGTGAAGAACCCTTTCCTGTTTCTGGTAGAAAGGAAGGTCTGTTCCTGTGCAAGGCCAAAACTGGTTTTTCAATATATATTTAAGAGCATGATGAAACCTCTATATATTTATACACCAATTAAGAAGTTCCATCCTCCCAGCTGGGAAAATGCTGTCAGACCAAATTTGTTACGTACTGTACATTTTATTTTTGGAGCAGGGAGCAAACAGTAAGTTGAGAGATTTTTTTTTTCCCAGCAGAAAAGATACAGTGAATGTTTTTAGACATTCCTGGAATTAGATCAAGTTTCGAACTGAAGGCAAAATCAGTGGCAAGTATCATGATAAAACCAAATAATAATAAAAAAAATATTAAAACATGTGCAATTATATCAGGTACACCAGTATTAACAGCAATTACTGTCACTGTTATTTTTTGACCAAACCCATTGCAATTGGCATTTGGGAGTCGAGATTGATTTCCATATATACATGGTTTGTCCAGGCTGGGGATGAGCAGATGGAGCAGCCCTGGGGAGAAGGACTTGGGGGTGCTGGTGGGGGAGAGGCTGGACATGGCCCATCCCAGAAACCCCCCGTGTGCTGGGGCTGCCCCCAAAGCAGCGTGGGCAGCAGGGCAGGGGGGGATTCTGCCCCTCTGCCCCCTCTGGGGACACCCCCCTGCAGAGCTGCCCCCAGCCCTGGGGTCCCAGCACAGACAGCACAGGGAGGCCCTGGCACAGGTTGGGCAGAGAAGCTGTGGCTGCCCCATCCCTGGAAGTGTCCAAGGCCAGGTTGGATGGGGCTCTGAGCACCCTGGGCTGGTGGAAGGTGTCCCTGCCCATGGCAGGGGGTTGGGATGGGATGATCTTTAAAGACCCTCCCAACCCAAACCATTCCATGATTCTATGACACCTGTGTTTCCAGGAAGAAAAAAATAAGAAGAGAGATAATTTCTCAGCATTGATTCTTATTGTTTCCAGCACATCAGTGTCACCTCATCATCCTGCTCCTGCTTGGTCTTCATAACAATCAGCACAGTGAACTTTTTATGGTAAAGCTTTTCTATCCAGAGTAAATTCTAAGCAAATTCTGCAGAGCAGTTCCCTGAAGTGGCTGGAATGCACATTTGTGATTTGCTTTAGAAACCCCACTGCAGAATTTACATTCCTCTGGGAAGAGGAACACGAGCTCTGATGACTTTTTTCCAGTAAACCGGCCTGAAGGTCAAATATTTGCAGCTACATATTTCTGATGGCCATTGGGATGTGTGTCTGAGCCACAACAGTGACACAGATTTTCAACAGGTCACTGAGACCATTTCTGGAGCTAGTCAGGAAACAAGGATTCCGTTCCACACCTAAGGAAAAACTGACACCTCTGAGAAAAGCATTTCCCACCAGAAGCTGAAATTCAACGGAGACAGGTTTTGACTATTTGCTGGTCAATTGAATTGGAGGTTCATCTATGAAATTATTTCTTTTACCTCAGTTAATCTGACTGGAGATCACATTCAAATCGTGGGTTTCGAATCACGTTCTGGAAGGATGTGAAAGAGCTGCCTGACAGTTCTCTCTTGAGCTCAGGACATGGAGAGAAAAGGGGAAGCTAAAGAACAACAATAATACACAAAATTAATTATTTATTTACTTATTATTTCATTATTTAATCTTATTAACCTTTATATAATATTTAATAATTATTTAATTTTCTAGTTTTCTAGGGATATGACAGCAAGGGTATGGATGTACCTGATGTGCTCAGAGGAAGGGATGCCCAACACTTTTGATACCACCCTCAGAAAACCCATGGAAATTCACTCCTCTGGCTCTGACTTCGCTCACCTTGACACACTGAGCCACCACACAAAGAGTTTGATGTAGTAAAATGGTGAGGAACTCCCACATTGCTCGTTGGGACATGTTAGAACTCATGAAACTTGACAAAAATATGAGCACCTTTCATTTTCATTCCCAAAGCAAAAGCAGGTCATCCCTTCCTTTGAACTCAAGAAGCGTTGTTTTTTTTTTTTTAATGCAAAAGCTTCTAAAAAGATTACATGTTTGGGATTCTAAACTTTCAAAAATTCATTTTTTCCTGGAATAAGATGGGAAAATAGGTTGACAAAAAAATTAAAATAAAACCTTTGAAAAGCTGTAAGCATCTAAAGTCACCATGTTTTAACAGCTCAAGGTTCTTAATGACAGTAGACCAAAAAGGATGAAAAAAAAAAAAAGGAAGTTCACTATACCAGGACTTTTTCTTTCTTTAAATTTCCACAGGTTGCTTTCTTTGGCATCTGAGCAAGGTTTTATGGCGCACATATCCTAGTCCCAGCTACTTTTCCCCCCAAATCTTCAATTTCTTTAGTAGGAATTACGACCTGCTGGTGTGGGGGAGGAGGAAGAGGAGCAGGTCCACTCGGGCTCTGTCCATGTCACTTAGTCTTTTTTAAGTTCTGCTCAGTTTTTTTATGTTTCCTTGTTTTGTCAATGCCAGACATCTCCATTTACTGATTTAACCTGTGTGGTCTGTAACTTATCAAGTACTGGAGTACAGGAACAGTGTGAAAAAATCAAAATCAAGCAAAACTTGCTTAAAAATTAACTTTCTCAAAGTCTAGCCTTGGTCTGAGCAGGATTTTGGCTCCTCTGCTTTGCACTGGTCCACCTCTGGTCCACACTGACCAGAAGGTTATTTCTGGAGCTGTAATAAAGCTGGTTGAGAGTCAGAGCTGCCTCCTTGTGTCCATTCCCAGGGAAGATTTGTGGAAGCAGCAAAGTAGTGTTACTTCTGCCCCCATCCAGCTGCTTCCTAGACCCCGCTGCACACCCCCGGGGTTCCAGCTGTGGTGCAGCTGTGTCTCCTTGGACCTGACTGCTGGGAAAGAGCTGGGAAAAGCCTCACTGGGAGTCTCTCCTCTTCCCTTGGGAGCCACCTTTAAGCTCAGGCTCTCAGCCTTGATCCTTGAATGAGCTGTGCCTGCGCCTGGCCATGCACCTCAATGATCCACCCCTGGTTCCTGCCTCATTTTTCCACACTTTTCCAGCCATCATGGACCTTCTGGCTGCTCCTGCTCACTGGCATTCAGGTCCTATGGCATTTTGCATTCAGGTGCTGCAGGACTGCACCCTGGCTGTGAGCCAGCACCCTCTCCAACCTTGGGATCACCACTGGCTCCCAGATTGCCTTCCCATGGGATGCAGTCCCTGATATCATCAAACTCTCTGCTGGAGTTGCTTCATCACCCCAGTCAACGGTGGAGACTCAGGAGAGAGAAAAGCTAAGCCGTGTTCATTTACCATCTGTTTAAATCAGCTGGATTTAGGGACCTGTTTCTGATGCCTGGTAACTAGAGGAGAGCCACTGTGTCTACATTAAGGGTGGAAAAGGCTTCTGCATCTGTTTTTGCTATCAGGAAAATATTGTCCCCTTCAGCATATTCTCCAGAGATGTGTCCTCCTTCACATGACTGAGAGACTGGAGAATTCATTATTTCCTAGAAAGACCATCCTACAGCCTAAAAAAATCTTAGCATTGGGGAATAACTGAGAAGGAGAGCATCTTCTGCGGTGGGAATTTTCACTCAGGAGGCTGTGGATTGAGCTGCTGAGCGAGTAACACATTCCATGCTTAGCTGGGAAATGTTGGGGAACTTTGTGGCCCGTGGGACACTGGAAGTGTGGCCCACAAAATTCCCAGAGAAACCAACCAGCATGTTCCAGGGACCTGCTCTCCCACTGCCAGGTGCACCAGGAGCACGGAAAGCTGGAGCAAGTGGGACAGCTGAGTGGACATGTCTGTACATTCCCATCCAACCAAAGACCCCCACAGGCTCCAAAGCAGCTTGGGCACCTCCACGGATGTCCCTGTGGCCTCGTTTGTTGGAATTATGGCAAAGCTCTGCTTCAGGCAGGATTCCATGAGTGTCCATAAAGACATTTTGCCCTTTAGGGAGAGCTGTCTTTGTGCAGTTCATGAAGACCTGATCTGCCATGGTTGTTCCTGAGATTTGACATGTTTAAAAGGTCACTATAACAAAAGAAATGAAGTCTTATGCAACCACTTGTTCTCTTTCTTCAGTGACCATCCCAACCTGACCCTGCTGTCCTCTTAACACCTTTCCCCGTTAGATTTATGATTTCCTACTGGCACAGTATTTTTCAGTATTATTGGTGAGAGGAAAGAGAGACAGGAGATTTCTTTAAAGGCAATGCAGTGCCTGCCCAAGTGTGGGAGGGGATGTTTCCTTAAGGCTGGTTATGTGTTCATGTAACAGGGCAAGTGCATACGTGA
This sequence comes from Formicarius rufipectus, assembly GCA_013399695.1. Lineage (NCBI taxonomy): Eukaryota > Metazoa > Chordata > Aves > Passeriformes > Formicariidae > Formicarius > Formicarius rufipectus. Next base: position 15,032 of record VXAU01001870.1, read on the forward strand.
AACAAACTTCTGCTGAAGCCTTAAGTCTGCAGGGAATTTTCTAATGATCTTTTTCAGTTAACAGGCACAAGTTGTTACCCTGAACTGGGAAAGCCTCCTTTCTTTTTTTTTTCTTTTNCCTTTTTTTTCCTTGTCATGGGTTTAGTTCCCACAGCTAATGTCCCCCTAATAATGAGACTGGGCAAACGAGTGCCAGAGTAATGATATGGAGCTTGTTTGACCCTGACAGAGAACACAGAGAGTGGCTGGATGGCCAAAACCACAGGCCAAGGGCTCTGCTCATCCCAAATGATCTCTCACCTTGCATGCCATGCAATCCCACAGGAGGAAGGCTGCACCTCAGGATGGGAGAGGTGTCCAGGAGAGGCTCAGCTGTGCCCCACAAGGCCCCCCACCCCGAGCCCTTGTCATGGGGCTTTTCACTAAATGGGGGGCAAAGCAGAGAAACAATCAGGGGTTAAGCCCTTGACTGACTATTTTAATTGCTGTTTCCTGACACACATGGGCACCAACCAGCTACAGAGAGGGAAAACATCCTTTAAAACTTATAAAGACCTTGCCCAGCCCCAGCTTTGGTGGAGAGCAGGGGGTATTCCCTGTTCTAAACCAGCATTTTCCCATGCAGTGCTTTTCCTTTCCCCTTCCCCTCCCTTTTCCAGGCAGAGTTAATAAACACCCAGCAACTCACTCCACTGTGTGCAAACAGCTCCCACTGAGCCAGTGAAAACTGCTCCTGCAGGAATTCCATCAGAGCCCTTTCCACCTTGGCGTCCCAGAGCTCTCCCACAAAAGAAGGTGGTGGTCCTGCATATCCTGCCCAAACCCCTTCCCATCATTCTGTCCCATCAGTTCAGTCACCAGGACTCCCAGATGTCCCCTATTTCTGTGGCTTTGCACTTGTCACAGCCCACCAGATCTTCCTCAGCTCAAGGAATTCCAGTGGGAGGAGAGCAGGTTAAAATCACTGGGAAGACATTGGGGTGGGATAGGGCTGGCAGTAGATGGAAGTTTAACTGTGTCCTAGAAGATCCCACTAGGATTCCTTGAATTTAACAGGGATCAAAACAGAGGAAATTATTATGGGCTAAGCTTTGCTAATTAGAAATAAGAGGAAATTATTTGGGGCTAAGCCTTGATAATTAGAAGTACTTAGTATTACATAAAGTATTTTGTGAAAGGTACATTTCCTGAATGGTGTGTTTCAATTTTTTCCTGAAAATGCTTCTTTTTCCAGAAAAACTGTCTGATATGTTGAGGAAAGAAAGAAGGAAAAGAATAAAAGAAAACAACATCTGTTTCATCATCTGTAAATCTTCTATCGAGAAGGAGAATTAATAGACAAAAGCCCATCTAATACTCTCATCTTTGTGCTATCAACACTGTTCATTGGAGTGAGCAAGATCTTTTCTAAAGTATGAATACAAAGACACCCTTTAATGTATTTTACTTTTTGCAGAATACCTGCCAGAAAATGGTCATATTCTCTGTACTGTACAAAACTATTCCACTCTGAGGAGATTTTTTAATTAATTTACATACTATTTCATTATTTTAACCCAATTTCTCAGGTTGCCAGAGGAAATAACTTGCTTTGGTGTCTCTGAGTCTATGACATATGGTTCTTGTCCTGAGCTGGATGACCATGAACATGAATGTGGAAATACTGACCTATCCAAGGCTGAAATCTGTATAGGCTGGTGGGTTGGGATAAATAACTGTGTGAATGCTCCCAGAAAGCTGAACTGAGTGGAATATTAGTCTGGCTGGAGAAAGCTCATGGAATCGTTTTAAGGAATGTTCATGGAGAAACATCTGCAGAACCAGTGTCCTGGTTATGGCAGCCAGGATCAGCCTGTCACTGGGGTGGGGGTGGATTCTAAACCCTCTATGTCATTTTTCTCATAAACTGCCCACAATGTCCCATTGGCAGCAGCTGCCCAGGGCACACCCCACCCCTCAGGGTACAAGATGGGTGTTTAGGAACTTCTGTGGGATAAGGAAGGTTTCCTGTCTTCACACCAATGACTCAGGTGTGAGAACTCCCCTCTGGGGAGCCACCAGCACCTTCACACCCACCCGAGGGGTCGTGTCTGCTCATGGGCCATCAGGGATGCCAAAAATATGCCATGATTGACCTCACAGAGTAAATCACCCACTGTGGAACTCTCCACCCTGGGGGAGGGACTGGGCATTCCCATCTGAGCCCAAGCAGAGATAAGTTGGCGTTCTGGGACTGGGATCTCTCATCAGATCCAGAGGAGGAGCAGAGCCTCAACCAGACTGAGACTGCCACCAGACTGCAACCATCATTGTCACCAGCAGGTTTCTTCCTTTTTTCCTACTTTGAATTCAGGGGGGCAACATGGTGCTCAGCACAGGGGTTGGTGAGCTCCATCCTGCTTGTGCCCCGCTGGGCTGGGCTGCACAGCTGGTTGTTTTTTTTTTTTTTGGCATAAACAGATTTTCCTTCTGTCTCAGTGTATTTTGTGATCTTTTATTAAATTGTTATTCTGACTTGCAATCCCATTCTGAGTTGGATTCATTTCTCCTGCCGGTTTAACTCTAAACCAGCACAACCAGTTTGGTTTAGAAGTGTGTGATGAGATTCTTCTACAGTGCTTGCCATATTGACAGGACCTCCACAAAACTGCCTTGCACAGGCTTTAGGATCTTTTTATTAGGTAGGTGCCAACACACAGCAGGTTCTTTCCTTCTCTCTGTAGAAAAACACTGATTAAGCTTTGCCCTGGTTGTGTCAGGCAGGCAGATGGCACGTGAGGTGGTGGATTCTGCTTTGCTGCTACATGATCTGGAAGGAAATTCAAGAAGCAACAGCCTGGGTTAGAGGTAGTACCGAGGTGTAGCATTATCTTTATGGGTTTTTTTTAGATCAGAGCCTTTTACCGTACTCTATAAAAGCCCCCATTAGCATTTTCTTGTCAGATGCTTTGCTGCACCACAGCTGCTATGACTCTGCAGTCAGGAAAACAAAACTGAAGTTAGATTGGATATGAGGAAGAAATTGTTCCCTGTGAGGGTGGGCAGGCCCTGGCACAGGTTGGGCAGAGAAGCTGTGGCTGCCCCATCCCTGGAAGTGTCCAGTTCCATGATGGATGGGGCTCTGAGCACCCTGGGCTGGTGGAAGGTGTCCCTGCCTGTGGAAGGAGTGTTTGAATGACATGATCTTTAGGGTCCCTTCCAACCAAGGCCATTCCATGATTCTATGATTCTGCACCTCAAGATCTCACCTCGAGTCCTGGGGGCACTTTTGGGTTCCACTGTAGAAAAAAAGTCATTTGAGAGTATCTAAAGGGGGAACACAGGGATGGTGAAGGATCTGGAGGGGAAGCCTTAAGAGGAGCAGCTGAGGCCACTTGGCCTGTTCATTCTGCAGAAGAGGAGACTGAGAGGAGACCTCATTGTGGTCTTCAACATCCTCACAAAGGCAAGAAGAGAAGCAGGTACTGATCTCTTCACTCCTGTGACCAGTGACAGGAGTCAAGGGAATGGCATGAAGCTGAGTCAGGGGAGGTTTAGGCTGAATATCAGGGCAAGGGTTTTCACTCTGAGGGTGTCTGACACTGGAAGAGGCATCCCAGGAGAGTGGTCAGAGTATCAAGCCTGTCTGAGTTCACAAAGCATTTGGACAACACTCTCAGGCACATAGTGGGATTTTGGGACTGTCCTGTGCAGGGCCAGGAGTTGGGCTCAATGATCATGATGAGTCCCTCCCAATTCAGCATATTCTATGATCCCAAGATTAATGTTTCTTGGAGGATATCAAAGCACTCAAACGAAAACGAGTCATTAACTTGTGACAGTTTCAGGCAAAGAGCTGCTTCTGTTGGTTTGAGGTTTGTTGAGCAGAGCACACATTGAATGGAAGCAGAACCTCTGAAGGGGACATCTCAAACATAACTGGAATCACAGCACAGCCCTGTAAACAATTTGCACCCTGGTACCAAGAATAAATATTTATTAAGCCTTCCTTTAAAAAATGTGGCAGTTGTTTTGCTTGTTAGTCTCATAGATCGAGGGGTGTTGTGTACAAACATTTACCTTCTCTCGATGTTCCCACCAGTGAGCATTTGAGTTTCACTGCAAACAGTAGCTTTGCGCTTGGTGGGGGAACATCAAATGTCACACCCCACTGGTGGGGCCAGAAGCAGCTGTTCACCACAGAGGAGCCCTCTGGCAGTATCATGGTCCAGGTGAGGAGCGTCTCCAAGGAAAGGTGTCTCCGGGTGGGGCAGGGTCAGCCTTGCACGTCCACTGCAATGCTCATTGCATGGCTGTGTGTTCCACACGGGTATGATGCTCTCCAGGCAGTAACTCCTAGCAGGGTGCCTGTGCTCTTATGACATTTAAAGTGCAGGATGCAAGTTGTCCCGCCTGCAAATGACATTGCTGAGGCTCCCTCATGTTCCTCACCCGGCTCAGTTTAAGTAGATCCTGGGATGGGAGAAAGGGAGGCAGGTTCTGTGCTCCCCGTGCCCCATGTCAGGGACCCTCTGGTGCTCTGGAGATGTCTCTTTTGGCCAGAGGAAAACACCTCAGGAACAGGCTGTTGGATGTATGTGAGGGCCTAAAGGCACAACCAAACACCCCCAGAATTTTTCAGGAACACCCTGGTGCTTTCCAAGGGCCTGTCTGCATCTTAAGGCACCCACACGCCTTTGAAAAGTTGGCCTTTAGCCCCTTATCCTTACAAAAGTATTTTCCCTGGAATAAATGACAGGCGATTAGTTGAAGAATGAGGCACTCCCTTTTTAAATCTAGTACAAATAGTGAGAGTAGATAAATCTCCACAAGACCAGTGACTCCAGATAGAGATTTTGCCAAGTAACTCATAAGAATATAATTTTAAGCCACCTGACTATCTTAATGTATGTGTAAAGTATTTAAATCCTGTTACAGAAGGGTTAGGGTTGGTGTAGTTGTCACTTAGCAACTGTTTTCCAAACTTAAGGTACTAATGTCAGAATTAAGGAGTGTTAAAAAGAGGTCTCCTGAAAGCTGATTTCCATGCTGGTTTACTAAGGTGCAGATGTGAATGAACAATTAGATGTTTTTAAGGATAAAAATTTGACAATATTGGAGAAAAAAACCTAACACAAAACCTACCAGCTAGCTGAGGCAAGGGAGGAACTTTCCAAGCACAGTGGTGCAAAGTTCTTCATTATAATGTAGGTGATGGACTCCTTTCAAAGCTATCAAATGAGACTGACACCGCGGGATAATCCCTGCAGAGATGTTTTTCGTGTGTGCTTGAGTAGCATCTCTGTATTCTCATTGCACAATGAGTTGGAATGCTCCAAAGTGATTTGGTTTCAAAGTCCTAAGGCCTTTCTACAGGCCACAAGTTTCCTGCAGCTGAATGAACCACCACGAGTTTGTACTGGCCTTCTGGTCCCTTTTGGTGTTATGAGAAGAGCAGCAGAAGGTCCATAAACCAGGCAGAGGAAAGGCAAATGCACATTCACTGAGAGATCATCATCACAACCACATCAGAACACAGTGATTATTTTCTGCCAGAAATATGCAAAGGAATGGGAAATCGTTTCTCAAAAGTCGTCATTATGTTTTTGCACTTATAATAAACACACAAAGAGCAAGTAAATAAGCAATCATAGAATGGTTTGGGTTGGGAGGGTCTTTAATGATCACCCCATCCCAACCCCCTGCCATGGGCAGGGACACCTTCCACCAGCCCAGGGTGCTCAGAGCCCCATCCAACCTGCCCTTGGACACTTCCAGGGATGGGGCAGCCACAGCTTCTCTGCCCAACCTGTGCCAGGGTCTGCCCACCCCCACAGTAAATAATTTCTTTCTAATATCTAACCTAAATTTCCTCTCTTTCAGATGGAAGCTGTTCCTCCTTGTCCTGTCACTACAGTTCCTGATGAAAAGAGTCCCTCTCCAGATTCTTTGGAGGTCCCTTCAGATACTGGCAGGTGCTATGAGGTCTCCACACAACCTTCTTTTCTCCAGGCTGAACATCCCCAACTCTCTCAACCTGTCTTCATAAGAGAGGTTCTTCTGTCCCCTTAGCAACTTCATGACCCCCTCTGGACTTGCTCCAGAGTTCCATGTCCCTCTTATGTTGGGGGCACCAGAAGTGTATGCAGTATTCCAGGTGTACCCTTTCTGTGTCAGCCCTATATCCTTTTCTACATCCACATGTGCTCCTTTTACAGATCAGAGCAAGGATGCCTTTCCTGCCCATCTGGAAGGGAAGGGAAAGAATATCTACTTACCTTTTGGTTAGAAACTGGAGTAGAGTAAATGAACACGAAAGGGACCAGGAAGCACCTGGACCTCCTGAGTGGGACTGACTCATTTTGAAGATGGATGTCTAAGGCATGGATACAATACAAGATTAGTTCAGGGTACACACTTCTCTCTCTCAAAAGCTCAAGTTAGGTGATGGACTGGAGAACTTTGCAAACAAGCAGGACCCCACGATGGGGAGAATTCACCATGACCATGCCTATACTTCCCAAAGTCCAGCCCACATCATGCACCACATGTGCTGGGCTTGACAACAGGCCCACTGATGTCATCTGGGTTCTTAGAAGATGCTTTGGTGGAGGCATGAGAGAGTTCATGTGCAAAACAGACAGAAAAATAAGAACAAGGAGAGCCCAGTATGGCCTTGTGGTTGCTTGTGCCAAGATCAGCCTGGAGAAGAGAAGGCTTTGGAGTTTCCTGAATGGGGTCTTGCAGTACTTGAAGGGAATCTACAAGGAAGATGGAGGGAGACTATTTCCAAGGGCCTGGAGGGACAGGATATGGGGAACAGGTTTAACTTGAAACAGAGTAGGTTTAGATTGGATATGAGGAAGAAATTCTTCCCTGTGAGGGTGGACAGGCCCTGGCACAGGCTGGGCAGAGAAGCTGTGGCTGCCCCATCCCTGGAAGTGTCCAAGGCCAGGTTGGGTGGGGCTCTGAGCACCCTGGGCTGGTGGAAGGTGTCCCTGCCCATTGCAGGGAGCTGGAACAATGATCTTTGGAGTCCCTCCCAACCCAGACCATTCTATGATTCGATGATCTCCAACGCAGAAGGGAACTGGTAGCAGAGAAGAAATGAATCAACTCAGAGTGGCTCATTTGAATACCAGATCCCTGGGCACCACAGGAATGGTATCCATTATGACAAATTATTGTCCATGTTTTGATTAGCAAGTCATTGTTTTACTTAACCAATCCCCTTGCCTATGATTTTCAACCAATTTGTTGATCCTGAACAATTTCATTCACATTCTCATGGAGTAGCTGCCACTATGGCTTGGGAGAAGCTCCCTGCTGCCACTAGAAAACTGGGAATACAAATAGCAAAATTCATTTAGAGCCTTCTGGACATAGGGTGGTGTGTGATAAGAAATGAGGAAATCTGTGCTTTGCATTGACACTGCAAAATCCTAGGAATTAGAGAAAACATTTCCCCAGCCAGAAATCACACTGAGTTTCAGAAAGGTGTTTCTGATTCAATTAGTGTCACAACAGTTCTGCCTCACAAGTCTGTAAAGGGAGAAAAAGACACACTTGGTATGTCACCAAGTTAATTCTGATGAAGAGCTGGGGGCAACACAGAAGGTCTTGAAATGCACTTCATATACTAAAGTATCTATATTTTTGTGACCTATAGTTACCTCCCACCCAAACACTCATTCAGTGCACCTTTTCTCAAAGTTTAGAAGAGCTGTGAAACAATATATATTGGCTGTGAAGAGTGACCCCTCACTTGGGGGAGCTCCCCTGGCAATGCTGCAGTACAAACATTATTATTAATAATAACAGCAATCAAAACACCAAAGTTTGCATTCATCTCTCTGTTAATGCTCACTGACAAAGGTTCTCAACAAACACCAGCTATAGCAAAAAAACCTTCCAGCTGATTCAGGCATGACTAACTGCTAGGGAGGAATGAAATCCATTAACAAATGAGGACAAGGAGGAGGAAAGTTATTGTTGAGTTAAAAAGAGCAACAATGAACTCCTTTTCAAACTGTATCATCAGCTCCAGAAGATGGACAATAAGCCTGGAGTTCCCTGCGAGGGAATCAACATCCTGTGACTATAAACTGTGGGTTAATGGCAGGAAAGAGACCTCCTGGCACTTGTGAACACGTAAGGAACATCTGGCACTCCAAAGCTCGGTGCACAGTGACACCCCGGGCTGCTGATGGCAAGTAGTAGGAATTTCCAAATCAGAGGATGAGAGGTTGTAGGAGATATATTTGGATTTCAGTCTGTCATGTGCTTGTCTAGTGAAATACTAATAAAAATAAATAAATAAATAGTTTTTTAATTTTGCTGAAAAATGAACAGCCTTGCATAGACAGAAGAGCCAAGGAAACCCATGGAGGTTGTATTTATCTTTCTGTACTTTTAGCCTTTCTGGCTGCAAAAACCTGATGCTGCTTTACATCCTCTGAGGCACCAGCTCTATTTCCAGAAAGTCTTCAAAGATACAGAAAAATGCTAAGCATGGGAGAAATCTACAGGGTAGGTTTGGGTTTGGTTGCATTTCAAGAGCACCCAAGGGGGAAGAGGAGATGCTGTAGTATGAGTTGTGAGTCTCTTCACATTAGGAGAAGAAAGATAAATAACTGAGGAGAGAGGGAAATAATCTGAAGAGACAGTGCCATTAAAGACAGAGATAGGAAATAAAATAACTTTGTTTGGAAACATGTTTTCTTCAATTGAGAACTTTCCACATTTTACATTGACTGATTCTATTACTGGGGAAGATACTTTGGGGTACTTAAAAGATAAGTGGTGATGGGAAACCAACACAGAGAAGAAGGCCTCGGGGGAAGGAGAGAGGGAGACACGGGGTCATGAGATGTTGTGGACAGGAGTTGTGACAGTAAAATTCTCTTTACTCACCCATAACCCCAATGAGATCCAATGGCTGGAGCAGCAACCAAGACCAGCTTAACAAATAACACATAACATCAAAGGCAACCACTCACCAAGGGAACTGGTAGAGATTCCAACATCATAAGTATTTAAGTCAAGAATGTTTTTCTTAGAGCTTTGCTCTCAGTTGTCTGAATGAAGTGTGTGGGTTTTCTGCAGAAAGCTCTAAAGCCTGCACCATACAGATGATCCCAATAGTATTTCCTGGCCTTACACCATGGCCACAAGACCTGTTGCTGGGAATGGCATCCTCGGGTGGATCCCTCCCAGTGGTCAGTCACACCACCCAGACCATACACTCGCTGCTGGAAGCTCTTAGGAATTAACAGCAAACTGAGAAGTTTCCCCAGGAATATTTAGACCATCAGCTTCGTGGTGGATGCAGAGGGCACTGTGATGAGTTCACAACTCCTTGGCTGGTGGCACAGCTTTCAGCTCCCTGTAGTGGCACCAGGACTCTACTTATTGACACAACTGCAGTTCCAGCAATTATGACCGTCTTTCCAGAAAATAGTAAGGCTCCTCAAAAGAACACTCTTCTCCATTTCTCCAGCTGTTGACAGGGTTTTCTTCCTGTTATTAGAGCTCCATGGAAACACAAGGAGCATCATGAGTGAGAGAGAAACCAGACTTCTTCCACTCAGTCCTCCCCACTCAGAAAACAGGACAGCTGCAGAGGCTCAGCTTAAAGATGTGGTGTGTGTGCAGTGGTGGCCCCAAGCCACAGAGACTGGTTAGAGATGCATATTTCAATGTAGAACAAACCACAGGGGAAGAATTTATACTCTGGTATACTCTGGTATACTCTGGTATAAATTCTGCTTCAACCTCATAACAAGACAATAACCTTCTGTGAACCCCAAATATAGATGAGAACTTCAGTGTCCCTCCAAAGTGTGGGTACGTTCAGTGAGCTCCAGATTTGATTTGGTATCATCTGCAGCTAACTAGCACTGAAAAGGGGATGTAAATGCATTGGCCACTTCTCTGATCCTGCCTAAGGAAAGATCTTTTAGCTTGTTTATTAATTTTTTTTGTGTGTGAGAAGTTGTGTCCCCAAGCATACTCATGTTCCTTAAGAGCTCTAAAGTTCAGTCCTTCCTTATCTACTAAGCAAGTTTGGCTCCCACCTTAGCAACTGCAACATTTGCTCTTACCCTGTGCCCACCTTCTTACCAACTTTGCCCAAAGCATGACCTACCCTTTGCATTTGTACCATGTTTCTGGTCACTTCAACACCATGGCCACAAGCAGAGCTACGATCCAGAGCTCTGGAGACACAGAATCTTATCAGTCAGGATGGGGAATAATCACAGAATCATAGACTGACTTGGATTGGAAGGGACCTTAAAGGTCATCTCATTCCAATTCCCTGCTTCCAACCTTCCACTGGACCACATTCCTCCAAGCCCTATCCAACCTGGCCTTGAACACTTTCAGAGATGGGGCATCCACAGCTTCTCTGAGACAGCTATTCCAGTCTCTTACCACCCTCACAGTAAAGAATTTCTTTCTAAGACCTAATCTAAACCTGCTCTCTGTCACTTTGCAGCCATTCCCCCTTGTCCTGTCATTATAATTCGTGATGGAGAGTCCTTCTTTGGGAAGAAGAAGAAGAATGAGGGAAGGGCTTGCATCCATGTACGCTTCTAACACACAACAGTGCCATAGAACAGACTGGAACACCAGGAAGTCTCATTGTGATCATCTAAGACTTCAGATCCCAGGCAGTAATGCCAGTAATTAAGGCCAGAACTTCTGACTGAGTTAGATCAAACCATTTACAGCAATCCCAGAAGGCAATGAAGATCCCTTCAGCATTCCCTGGAGAAGCCAACAGTTAATGCCCCTCCTTGTTAAAAATGTGCATCTTATTTCAGACATGGGGGGCTTTAGGACTGGATTTTGTTTCANCCTGCATCCATGTACGCTTCTAACACACAACAGTGCCATAGAACAGACTGGAACACCAGGAAGTCTCATTGTGATCATCTAAGACTTCAGATCCCAGGCAGTAATGCCAGTAATTAAGGCCAGAACTTCTGACTGAGTTAGATCAAACCATTTACAGCAATCCCAGAAGGCAATGAAGATCCCTTCAACATTCCCTGGAGAAGCCAACAGTTAATGGCCCTCCTTGTTAAAAATGTGCATCTTATTTCAGACATGGGGGGATTTAGGACTGGATTTTGTTTCCTTTTTTTTTTCATTGTTTGCATTGATGGAGGGGATTGTCTGGCTCTGCTCTGCACTGGGGTAGCCTCACCTGCAATATTGGGGCAGTTTGGGGGAACACAATATAAGAAAGGTATTTAATCTCTTAGAAAGCACCCAAAGGAGGGCAACAAAGGTGGGGAAGGGCCCTGAGGGGAAGCGTGTGAGGACAGTGAGGGCCCTTGGTGTGCTCAGCCTGGAGGAGACTGAGGGGAGACCTCATTGCAGGTACAAGAGGGGCAGAGGAGAGGCAGGCACTGTAGGGAACAGGGACAGGACCAAGGGAATGGCCTGGAGTTCTGCCAGGGGAGGGTTAGGTTGGATATTGGGAAAAGGTTCTTCCTCCAGAGGGTGGTGGGCACTGACCAGGCTCCCCAGGGCAGTGGGCACAGCACGAAGCCTGGCAGAGCTCCAGGAGAGTTTGGATGCTGCTCTCAGGCACAGGGTGTGACTCCTGGGGATGGCCCTGTGCAGGGCTAAGGGTTGGACTGGATGATCCTTGTGGGTCCCTTCCAACTCAGCATATTCTGTGATTCTGGGAAATGCTTCCTCTCCAACTCCAATGATCCCCCCTCATGGGCGCTCAGGTCACAACCTCACCCGCAGCCTTCAACGTGTGACTTTGACCATCCCTGACCACAGGTTGGCACCAGCACCTGAGTGTTGCACCTGAAGCACCTTCTTCCTGGGCTTTTCCCTGCCTGCCAAAGCTCCAGCTGTCCAGCAGCATCAACACACTGAACAGTGCCAGGCTCCAGACAGCGCTGCGGCTTAGCAGGGGAAAGGCACGTGTGTGTGTGTGTGTGTGTGTGTGTGTGTGTGTGTGTGTGTGAGTGTGTGTGTGTCCCTGGGATCTGCTGGTTAAATGTTTTCCTTTCCCAGGGGATATATTTGACATCAAGATAAAGGGGCAGCGCGGAAAACAAACTTACTTTCCACCTCCCCCCTCCCCTCCCCGGAGTTTAGTATTGTAAAACAAGCCGCGCTAGCGGAGATTCCTTTTGAAAGCTCCCGGTTATCTTAGCAGCTCTAATATAAACCACAGTCTCCTTGAAGTATCTCCGTGCCACAGATCCCTTCCTGGTGCAGGGTGGAGGGGCAACAAATGCCATAGTATCCACCAGGAATAAAGTGGGTTTTTTGGAAGTCGGGGCGTTTTTTGAAGCTGGCTAATGCAGCGCTGTATGTTTTCTTTTGGAGCTCTGCTGAACCCGCTCATCACATGCGCGCAAGAAGTGATAGCGCCCATCCCTCTGCACCTCATTAACAGTATCTGCCCTGCCTTTTGTTTCGGTCGGGATGAACCGGAGTGGGAAGTAAAGGGGGTGATGGTTATGAAGTGTGGGGGGTGAAGGGCACAATCAGAGCGGCTCTCCGTGAGTGTTGCTTGTTTTGGTGTCGAAGCTGTTTGATGTGCCTCCTTGCTGAACCGTGTCCCGTGCAAGCCAGCTCACGTCTGTGTGCTGCACACCAAACATTCCTGTCGTTCTGACACCCTGCGAGGATGATGCCTGGACCACAAGCACCTGTGCGGTGGGTGGTCACAAGATTTTCGGCTGGTAACTCTGATGGTTGCCCAAAGGGAGCTTCCCTCCTCTTGGAACCTCTGGCCTTTGAAGGGAAGGGACCTGGTCCCCCGGAGAAGCTCTAAGAGATGTCTGGGCTGTCTGGTAGGCAGCGATCTCCACACTGGAGTCCCTTAACCCACTCCATTATTTTCTCCCCTCCTTCTGAGTTTCCTCCTTTGCGGGTGTGAAAATGACTGGTGGGAAAAAGGAGGAAATTGGAGGTGCCAGGCTGGAGAAGACATGGGCTCCCTCTTCTGCAGCCGATTTGCCACTACAAGCAGCAGCCAAAAACCCTAATCCCCTCCTCCGAAATCGCCGGGCGCCCTGCCAGGCTGGGGAGGATGCTCAGAAACCCCGCGCCGGGTCAAGCCAAAAGGCACGGTACTAAAGAAGGAGCAGGTCATGGAAACCTGTTGCCATTGTGGTGCTCGCAAAGAGCCTCGCAGATTATCTCCTCGATCATCGTGCCCTACCTGGGCTGTTTCCAGCTCTGAGGAGCCGAGTGCTGTTAATCCTCGCAGCCTGTACCTGCAGGGACGGGGGGGCGGCAGGAACCTGGCTTAGCGTGTCTGGCAGAGGGTTTTCCCCCCTGTCTCAGGGAATTCCTGACTTCCTAAGAGTGCTTCACGAAGGAGGGGTGGCAGACCCGGACACTGCTCCTCAACCACCTGCGTCATTTGTCACCCTCTTGAGAGCTACCTCTGTCTTATCCCACCTTTCACTGTGGCCTCTACTTTAAGCCCTGTCCTACAACTGGAATGCTTTGCCTCTGGAAAACAGATTTGTCAGTCTTTCAGCTCCTTCAAAGAAGCAAATAAATGAGTAATGCTTTCAAAGCTACCCAAGTAACTCAGGATCTTGTACCCCATTGTTTTTCATGCCCAGCAATTCTGATTAATTTTTTTTTTTTCTCTAAACTTGGCCCAAAATCTAATTCCCAAAATAATTATGGCATTTTGGAGCCACAAAGTCTAACTGTAAATTGAATTCGGTTTCATAAGACACTTGCACACTTCGGGAACACTAACCTTGATGTGGCAGACACAGTGTGATGGGCAGCACCCATTACAGGCTGTTGCTTTCTTTACCTGGTTCAGTGGTGTGACTAGAGGGCTTCAGCAGGGAGGTGGGACCAGGTCACCCACTGTGGTGCCTTCCAACCTTACACATCCAGTGATCCTGTGAAATCAAGGTGAATTTCTCCTTTATTATGTGTAGCAATGGCTTCTCTTTTTCTCTTTAAGTGCCCTGAGACACCAATAAATGGAACTGTGCTGCCCCAGCAATGCCCCACACCCCAGGAAGGGGCAACTGCTGCTGCAAAGAGTGCCCAGCTGGCACAGATGGGAGAGGTGAGGATGCTGGAGGTGTCACAGCCAAGAAAACAAAGAAGTGACAACAATAAGGCAAAAAGTTCCCCAGGTTCCTCTTGGTGATCATTTGTTGCCTTCCTCCAGTCACTAAGGAGCTGGAAGGTCTAAGGAAAAGAGGGAGCAGCAAGGGCTGGAACAGCATGGTGGGGAGAACTTCAAGAAGAGGACAGGGGAGAAGAAAGAGACACAATGTAGAGTGATCCCCAAGGTGCTTCTGCTGGTCTTTATTGTGGCATAAGTCAGCACAGACCTCTGCAGAATGAGTGCAGACATACAGGGAAATCGTACCCATAAAACAAAACTGAACCCACAAAACCCTCATTGTCACTTCCCAGGGTTGGCTTTATTTATTTGGTTTTGAGTGAGAACTAAAGAGCTGAAGTTTGTCAGTTTTCTACCTGCAGAGAAGATATGTGATGTTTATGTTTATGAATTTCTTTCTATTTCTGAAATGCTTCTAGTCCTGGTCTCTTCGTGTGATTTGCATGAGAAAGGTGCTTCCCAGAAGTGCTCTGACTTGCCAGATGCACACAACCCCATGGATAACACTGGAATTTGAAAGGCCATGGGTAACTGCACAAAGAAAATCTCACAAACTGAAGAGCTGCTCAGCTGCTAAACCAAAATCACTGCCTCGAGTTGGTCCATTGTGCAGCACAGCAGAACAAGTAGCAGATGCCTCTGGTGTTGATGTTTCTGCAACTCTGGACAACTTTTTAAAATTCCTCGCTTAATGTGAAAATTAGAATCATCAAGGGTGCAAAAGACCTCCAAGGTCATCAAGTCCAACCTTTGACCAACCTCCACCTTGTCAACTAGACCAGAGCACCGAGTGCCATGTCCAGTTGTTTCTTGAACTCCTCCAGCACCACCTCCACCACTTCACAGTGATAACACCATTAAGGACTTTTTCAAACCAAAGACTCATAGCTGCCAATACCCAGACCAATCATTTATTTATGGAAATACCAAAGGTTTGACAAGGCCTTGGGAATTGTTCTTGGATGGAACCTGTTGAAGTAAAGCAGAGCCAAGGGCATCAGTGAGTTGTGCTATCCTGCTCCCCTCCCCGGGAGCCTTAAAATCCCAGCAGCAACCCCCTTCCCTCTCAACTTTCACAGGCATTTTCAGGCTGAGGAAACCAGGTGACCTCTTGGCAAATGGTGATTTTAGGTTTCTTCCACTGCTCCCAATTGAGTCAGGGAGTGGGATCAATTTTAGTTCAGGCAGTGACTTGGTAGTGGCTTTTTTCTGGTTCCAAAACAAAACATTTCAACTTGCATTGAATGGAGGACTCCAGGCTTGAAACAGGTTGTTTTCACTCTCCTGTCAAAAACAAACAAACAAAACCAAACAAAAAACCCAACTAAATGGAAAAGGAGATAAAATGATTGGTCAAAAACATTGACCAGGGAGAGAAAATAGCTGTGTCCCCTTTTTTCCAGCTCTGAGCGCTGAGCGCAGCTTGGAACACCCCTTTTGCCTTAGAAGACTCTCATCTCAGGGAAGGGAATTCACCACCTCAGTGCTTTCACCAGGAGATGAGGAGTCAAAGCCACTCTCAATCCTTTGGCTGACCTGAGTCCTCTTTGCCTAAACAAATATGCAAGAGATCAGAGCCTGGGACTCAGATGCTCCCTCTCTTTGGTTCGTGTCCTGAGGACAGGCTGGCAATCACTGTTTCTCATTCCAAACCCTCCCTCCCCACCCCTGTTCCACAGCTTGGTAAATATTTAAGTATTCCACACAGAGCAGGATGGCTCCCATAGGAGCAGCCATCAATATCACCAACCAAAACAGCCCAAATATAATGGAAAGTTAAAATCTTGCCACCTCAGGAAAAAGAGAGGCTTGAACTTGTCCCTCCCACATCCCTGATGCTAAGAGATAAAAAGGCAGACATAAATTTTTCCTTTGGTCTTGTCAGTGTACTTTAATATATTTTGTATCCAAACAACTTTTTAACAAATACCAAAATTGTGAACAGTTTCCAGACAATAAACCCAGCATTTTCCTCAGCAAAATGCCCATTTGCCACCAAGAGAAAAGAAAAATCACCCAGCTCTGTTTTACATCCACATACCTCACCTACAACTTCACATGAACTCAAATCCTAGCCTGAAAAACAAAAAAATATCTGCAAGTAACCAAGACCAACACATACACTTGAGGGACCTCAGCCTGGTGGTCTGGCTGTCCCAACACACCAAGCCCATTTGGAACATTTCCTGTGAGGAAGGATGAGGATCCAGGCTGGGGAGATGGTTGTGTCCCCTCCCATTTTACCAGAGCAGTGCACAGCACCTCCCTTACACACCCCCATGTATTACATTCCACTTCTCCTTGTCATGCTCTCTATGATGTTGATTCTGTGCTGTGAAGGGTGTCTGGCTCTCCCCTTGACTGATCACTGGGTGCTGGAGGATCCTCTCTGGAGCTTGAGAACTTGACCTCTGATGACACAAACCTGACAGGGATGCAGATCCATGTGGCTCCCCTCGCTCATCCCCACTCACCCCAGGAGTTCTCCTCTGATGCCCTGTCAGCACAGGCTTTTAGACAAAAGATACTGGTGAGAGCAACAACAGCCAAAGGAATGTGGCCTTCTGGCCTAGCAGCCTTTGATTGATATTCTTTATTTCAACAAAACCTTAACTTGGTTAAAAATACAGTGTACAACCTGTTTTGGCATTTCCAGACAGGACATGTCTGCAGAACTTGCAGGGTCACCGAGGCAATGTGTTTCAAAACAAATAATGGCTCTCGCTTTCAAAATCACAAGGTCACTTTATCTGTACATATTTCTTCTGTAGTCTGCCAAGCTGTCCCTCTAAAAGATTACCATGCCAATGCTCTTATTTACTATCTGCCTCACAACATGCCCAGGGGCCTGGCAAACTAAGGGTTTCCCCTAAACAGGACACATCCCCTGCCCTGCAGAGCTTCCCATCCCACCAGGCTGTTTGCAGACAGGGATTTGGGGAAAGCCGAGACTTGGGCACTGAGACGAAGGCTGGAGGTTGTTTTGGGAGTCATTCCACGCCCCTTGTACATCCCTCTCCAAGACAAGAGCCCCCTTTTCCAGCAGGTGACCCCCTTCCTGCCTTCCCTGCACATGCCATAGGAGCATCCTGCCCACTGTGCCCAGTTTCTCACCCCTCCCAGAAAGGGGGAAAGCAACACCAGCCTGGACCACCAGAAAGGCAACTGTGTGATGTCAGACAGACATCATATCCTCTACATGACAACACTAATGAAGGGCTCATTCCACGCTCTTCCTGCTCTCCACAGGAAATTCTGCCATCCCATTCCCTGAGAAAAACTGCAACCCTCTCACACAAAATTGGAAGCATTTGAAAGCTCAAGCTATGCTGGCATCTTCTCCAAGCTGGATTTTGATCCCTTCAAATGAAGAAGTGGCAGAATTTCCATGAGGGATAGGAGAGATTTCACATGCAGAGACCTGTGTCCTGCAACAATATTTTACTGAAATGCTAACTATAACATGGAGGTATTTTACAGCTCCACCCTTTGGAAATGCTTTTCTTAGAGAAGAGGAAAAATGTTTAATGCCCCGGTTTTTGAACAGCCACTCAGTCCCCACTTGCAAACAAAATTTCTCAAAATATTTTCCTTTCCTATCACACCCTCGTTCATTTCTTTGGGTGTCAGCAACTTCTTCCCTCTGATGCAGCAGCGCTGCCTTCCACCAGCGTGCCTGGCTCCTGCTGCTCTCACATTAGGAAGGGATCATTTGTTGTCCTTTGCAAAGCCTGCCAGGTACTCCTGCATGACAAAAAGCCCCAACTGTGCCTTAGGCAGAGCAGCTACCCCCCTCTTGCACAGTTCTAGCTGGTTAATGAATAGAGCAATACCAGGATATCCCAATATTTGAAAGAGACACTTCCAAAGAAAACAGACAAGGACAGTGAAATGTAGCTGCAAATCAGGAAGGTGGATGGAGCACATCTCTTTGCAAGTCTGTCTTTAGCCCATCCTATCTAAGCGATCCTCTCTTCAAAACGAAAAAAAAATGGTGCTGATGATCTCACACACACAGAGCTTAGGCCTTTATTTCTGGAAATGCTGACACTTTCACAGAACCATAAAACAGAATCACAGAATCACTGAGGTTGGAAAAGACCTCCAAGATCATCAAGTCCAATCTGGGACCGATCCCCACCTTGTCACCCAGCCCAGAGCACTGAGTGCCACATCCAGTCATTCCTTGGACACTCCCAGGGATGGGGACTCCCCCTCCCTGGGCAGCCCCTCCCAATGTCTGACCACCCTTTATGTGAAGAAATTCTTCCTGATGTCCAACTTGAATCTCCCCTGGCACAGCTCGAGGCCAATTCCTCTTGTTCCCTGGGAGCAGATCCCGACCCCAACCTGGGTCTCCCCTCCTGTCAGGGAGTTGTAGAGAGCAAGAAGGTCCCCCCTGAGCTTCTTTTTCTCCAGGCTGGACCCCCCAGCTCCCTCAGCTGCCTCTCATTCTCTAAGTCACCCTCTCAAGCTGCTGTGTCAGGGACTCATTGCTGGTACTATTTGCATTTATCTTTACAACTTAAGTCAAATTGATGCATTATAGATGTGAAAAGTACCTCTTTCAAACAAAGAAGATAGCAGTCCTCTCTGGAGACTGGGAACCCATGAAAAAGCCTAAAAGGAAACAATTCAGAATTTGTACCTGGGGAATTTTGCATCCTGAACGCAAAAAGTTGTCTGCCTGTTTTCAAATGGGGCCACCATTAAACACTGAAGCCACGAACTTGATCTTCCTTCATGAGATTGTGTCTGCTCAGCTGCTTAGAACATGTTTTAGGGCTGGGGTTTTTTTGGCTGGCAGGACTTTTTGCCCCCTTTAGCACCACTAACCATAACCAGGTTGTCTCTCAGCTTTCTTTTGGGTAAACCAGACTTGGTGTTCTCAAGCGTAACCATCACAACAGATACAAGGAACTATAATGCTCCTGAAGACACCTGGGCTACATTGCTTGCATTGATGAGAGTCCTGCCTGAGACTGTGGAGAAAACAACAACATTGGCACGGGGAAATACATCAAAGGAGACAAAAGTTGCAGTTCAGTAACAGCAACCTGAACGTTTCTGCGATTGAAGATCAGTGAAGGCGTGAGCAAGATCTTCACCAAGTGCCAACTGCTGCTGGTGGAGCTGTGGCAATCTAAGTAATTTGAAAATTATCTGGCCCAAGGTAGATATCATTTTTTAGCAATTCTAACAGAAAAACAAAACAAAAACAAAACCAAAAAAACGAAATAAACCCATATTAATTAAGCTATTCCTCAAACATACTTCTTAAAAAATGAAGCGTATATTTAACTTGGACTAGTTAATCTTCACAAAAACATCAAAGCATAAAAATGGCCTTCTGCCACATGGAACCATATAAATACCCTCATATCTTAGCCTTCCCAGACAGGTAACTAATTGTTTAGTTAAATACACTGCCCCAGAACTGAAAAAAGACCCCCACCATCACCACCCTGGGATGAACATGCCCAAAACCAGTGCAGCCTCAGGTTATTTTGTATGTGAAATATCACACCCTTTTAAATAAAAACCACATTTACTAGAAGAGAACAACAAGTCACTCTACATTTCTTCAAGCACATTCATTTCAAGCACATCTCTCAAGGTGTTTGGGAAGAGGTGAGATGTATTTACTCACGCCTATGTATCTGCTCTGCCTTGGCTGCACTCAGAGAATTGTGCCAGCAGCTATGACCAGGCTGCATCTCACTGAAACATCTCCTTTGTTATCAGGGCCACTTACTGTCCAACACCATCCTCCCTGCAGAGCTGAGCAGATGAGATATGACCTCCATTATTGGAGTCCCATCTCTGATCAGAGATGGCATCTCCCGAGTTGCCCCTTCCTGATTTCCTGTGCTACACAGACCTTGCCGCCTCCTCGAGCCTGGAGGAGATGTGGGATTGTCCACTCTGTTCAGCTGAAAGCCTCTGGACACAAAACAGCTGCGTGGAGAAGCATCACTTTTACAGAGATGGATGGTCAGGAGCTGCTGGAGGCTGAAGTCCAGAACCACTTTGTTACCAGTGATTTATGTGACATCCATAATTTCTAAAAGCCAGCTGCTTCCAAAGGGAGCTACAAACAGAGAGGCCAGACTCTAATCCTGGTCATGGCAGTTTATCTCTGCAGTTACTCCCAATTTACACCAGGTAAGCACAGATCTGAATGGAGCTCTGTCTCGCTTTGCCTTGGCCATAAATAAGCCCATTAGGGTTTGTGCCGATGATGTAATGCAAAAACCCCACGTGCATTTGTGTCGCTGGAGTTGCTGTGGGGGCAGACATAGCCGGGATTAACTCTTTCCCATGTTTTTCAGACAGGGCAAATTAAAGTTTTATTCCCAGCCACTATCCCAGCGTCCCAGTGTCTGTCCTAACTCCCTGCTCCAGACAGCTGCCTGAAGGTTGTTCCAAATGTGGTGTTAGGGGCAAACAACAGGGATACCTCCCGACACTGAGTCTGGAAAATCCCGGGATGAGACAGCAAGGGCAGTGATCCTGCTCTTCAGTATGGGGCACTTCTAACTATAAAGTCCTAGGATTACAGGAAAAGAGGAGTTTGTCACTCTTGGCGTGGCAACCTGCAGAGGGATGGCTGTCCAGACAGAAATATCTTAAAGGCAGTTCCTACAAATCCACGCTGCCACTGCCAACACAGGAATTTGCCCTAATTAAGGCCACGGCATGATCAAAACATTGAACAATCATTTAAGCATGTGCAGCCCAGAATATAAATATCTAAACACAAGAGGAGACAGGTCTGGAGTAGAAGGAAAACACGGGTTGCAGCAGAAGAAGATGTGGTGTTTGCTATTAGGATGTGCTGGCTGCCCTCTCTGAAAAGTCAGGCTCCACTGGGTAGCATCTACAAAATACCTGTATGTAGAGGTCCTGGATTTACACCCAAACCCAAAATGTTGATGCCTCCCATCACATGCTTGCGAATCTCATAGCAGTGTCTACAGCACTTGCATCCCGAGCTCCTCGATTGCATCAAATCAGCGTGAATCTCAGCTCTCATCTTCAAATATGTTTGTGTTCTCTCCCTCAGCTGCAAGGAAATGCTTGAAAATATACGCCAAGTGATGATTGCTAGTGCAAAAGAGTGAAAAAAAGGAGAAATAGGAACTCAAAATTAGAACAGGGCAGGGTTTGGGAGAGGTCCTCAGGCAGTGGAGGCAGTGCCCATGTCGCTGTGTCGCCCTCTCATGTGCCACCCGTCCCACCAGCTGTGGCACAGCAGCCCTTTGCCACCCCGTGATCATCTGGGGAGACATCTGAGATTCGGGTGCAGGCTCTGAGAGACTCAGCAGCATTTTACAGACTGCAGCCCTCCCTGGGCTTGCATCAACACTTACAGTTCTCGAGGAATCAAAAAAAAAAGAGTGGCTGTGCCTGAGGAGCCACAACAAAACACTGCAAATACCCTGGGCACAACTTTTGCAGTGGTCCCAGAGAAGGAACAACAAGCTTCCCAACAAGCTGGCCCCTGTGCACAGATCAGGGCAATAAAAGAGGCATCCTACTGGGGTGCTTCCATCCCAGTGTCCTGCCTGCAGGCCAGTGTCCTGTGTTCTGCTGCTGCAGCTCTCCTGGTCCCCTGCCAGCTGCAGGGAGGGCCCCTCTCCCTTCCAGGGTCTTCTGCTCCCAACTCCCCAGCCTTCATGCACAGCCAGATCCCAGGCTCTGTGCCTCAGCTCCAGCTCTTCTGTGATTTCCATTGACTGGGGCCCCTTCTGTAGTTGGGAATTGGTCAGTAGGAGCAGCCACCTCATCCAAACCAAGTTTCTCCAAGGAAAAGCATCTGAGTCAAGAAAACCTGATCTTAGAAGTAGGGTGAGTGTCCAGGTAAGTTTCTTCCTGCTCCAAGAGATATTCAGAGAATACATTTACATGGAGAAGCAGAACAATTTGGGGCAGGAAGACTCTGAGGGGATTCAGCTCTGGGCTGCTGGAATACTCCCACTGGACATGAGAGAAGCACGTTTGCATCTTTGCTATAAATCTGCTCAAAGAGCAACTCAGACCCAGTTCCCACAGCCCAAATTAGTCACCTTCTCCCCACACACACATTCAGAAATCCCAGAATGGTCTGGGTTGGAAGGGACCTTTAAGATCATCTCTTTCCAACCCTCTGCCATGGGCAGGGACACCTCCCACCAGCCCAGGGTGCTCAGAGCCCCATCCAACCTGGCCTTGGGCACTTCAGTGGAAGGTCTCTGCTGTTCCTACCTTCATCACCTTTACAAGTTGGACCTCCTGTACAGAAGTAGATTCTGCAGATCGCCAAGCTCTTCCCTTGTAGTCATCCTTTATTGGAGCAACAAACACACATTACAAATGAGTAAAGACTTTAAATAACTAACTAAATAAATAAAAGTTAGCATACTCAAAATATATAAATAATAATCTCATACATCTAAATACTTTTAGAAAATAGAAGGGAAAGTAAATCTGACCTCATCAGAGGCAAAACACACAGCTTTTCTGGGTATGTTCCATTGATATATTGACAACACAGCAGGTACATTCCATGTGCCTTGAAATAGGCACCACTCACGATTAGGCGGTTAATTTTCATGCCTGGGTTGTAGAGGACCTTAAAGCCCATCTCATTCCCCTCCCTGTCATGGGCAGAGACACCTCCCACCAGCCCAGCTTGCTCAGAGCCCCATCCAACCTGTCCTTGGACACTTCCAGGGATGGGGCAGCCACAGCTTCTCTGCCCAACCTGTGCCAGGGCCAAACCACCCTCACAGGGACCAGTTTCTTCCCAATATCCAATCTAACCCTGCTCTCTGTCACTTTGAAGCCATTCCCCCTTGTCCTGTCCCTCCAGGCCCTTGGAAATAGTCTCTCTCCATCTTCCCTGTGGGCTCCTTCAGGCACTGAGAGGCCACAATGAGGTGCCCCCAAAGCCTTCTCTTCTCCAGGCTGGACAATCCCAGCTCTGCCAGCCTTTCCTCCCAGCAGAGCTGCTCCAGCCCTCTGATCCTCTTGGTGTCCCTGCTCTGGCCTCGCTCCCACAGCTCCCTGTGCTGTCTGTGCTGGGACCCCAGGGCTGGGGGCAGCTCTGCAGAGGGGTCTCACAAGTATTTCTCAGCCATGTCCCTGCCCATGAGGGAGGGTGTGACTGTCCAGATTTATGAATGGATGATGTCAGTGTCAGATTGACTCACAGGCAGTCTGCTGGAGCTGATGTCATTTGTCAAATGCCAGTCCTTTCTGCTCCTCTCCCAGCAATTAGAGCTAACCCTTCCTGTGAACCTCATCTGGTCCATAAAACCATTCAAGTGGGGTGTTAAGGATGTAACATTTTTGGCCATTCTAGTGCTTGGGTGAAACTCACAACTCTTTCTTGGGAAGACAAATGTGCTTTGGAAGTAGACATTCCTTGAAATACTAAGAGTGTCTCAGAAAGAACACCATCATAATCCTACAACACCAACTGATTCCGGCAATCAAAGTGACTCCCACAGTTCTACAAAGGAGCTTTACACCTTGCACCATTCAGTAGTCCTGCAGACTTAGAGAGGATGCAGTTTCATGGCACTGACGAATCAGCACAGAACTCCCAACAGAGTTCCACCCCTCACCACCTGGAGATGTGTAGTGGGACTGTTTACAGATCAAGGTGCTGCTCCACACGACCTCCAGAGCAGAACCAGGTCCTTCAGGTAACACTAGAGCTGGTGAATTCAGAAATCCAAGAGTTAAGAGTGTGAAGAATTGTTGTCCTGTTACTCCACATTACATGTTTGCAGTGCAAAGCTCAATTTTCTTGCTGTTTTCACTGTTAAAGAATAACCTTTATTCCAAGACCCTTTGAATACTTTCATTTGCAATGTAAAGGCAGACTGATTACGTGTCAGTCACTACTTTGAATATTTTTGTCAAACCCATCAATAAATCCTGACAAGTGACCATCCCTGACCCCGAGATAAATCCTCTTAAAATGGTCATTAAGATGACCATAATTCCAAGTGGTTATTTTTTGTCCATAATACTTGAAGGCTAGCTAAACCCCAAATACAAGGAAAATGTTTCACCTGATTTTCTTCTTTCATTCTGTGTTTCCTGTGCTCAATTCAAAAGCTTCAGCACAAAGAACACACACCTAAATTTAATCTGGGGATGTTCCACTTGCAGGTCAGCAGTTCTGTTCCTTCTGCCATGTAACTGTGTGCCTTCTGCTGGGTGACAGGAAGGCAGCTGAGTCCAACAGTTCTCATGGGTATTTTGTCTGTGACAGCATAAAACAAAAAGAAATACTTCCCAAACTCAACAACACCTCCCAAGAACACTGGGAAATGAAAAACCTACCTGTGAATTACAGCCATAATTCCCTGTTCCCCCCCTTCAAGAAACCTGGGGGTCTTTAAACAGCTGAACAAGTGACACAAAAATCAAGTTAGTGATGCATGCACATTTCCAGCCACATTTCCTCGTCCCCTCGGTCTCTGTGTTGGGCACTGAGCTCTGCTTGAGGCGTTAAAAGCCCTCCTGGCACTGTCCTTACTGCCACCTCGTTCCTGAAGACCACCAGCTCCCACAGCAACCAGATTTAGAAGGAATAAAAAACTGGTGTCCAACACATAGAGGGCTATGAATTTGCACAGGAGATAACCCTGCTGTGTGCAGAGTTAAATGGGCACAGAGTCTGTATGTGCAGTTGGTCTCACTGCTGATCACCTTGCTCCTGCTCCTTCGTTCCCTCAGAAATTGGAGAGCAGTCACAAACACAGCTGAAGTTCACATAAGTAAAATGTCCATGGGATGTGGGGGAGAATGCACCACAAATTTTATAATGGGGAGGGGCAAAGTCTTTGAAGAGAGTTTTGAGTGAATCCGTATGTTTTGTAAAACTGTTTTTATGAGTAAATCAATTTTATTTGCAGTTTGACAGGCAATATTCAAATGTTTATGCTGGTCACAGATCCAAGACCTGCTTAGTTTCCTGATAAGGCATCGAGAAAAAACAGCTTTTCTTTTTCAAATCAGCCAAAATGTTTATTTGTGTCGCCTTGTGATTTCCCTCAGTGGTGGATGATGATCATTTGAGCAACGTTATATTACATCCTTCCAAGAGAAAAAGGTGTTCCTTACTCCTTGAGTGCAAAAGAAGTCCCCACCTGCCTCACCCTGCTCAGGATTCCCCACCTCATGCCTTTCCCCTCCAAACCAGCACTCCAGAGCTGAATGGCTCTGCTGGCAGATTGCTGGGAGCATTCTCTTGGGATCCCTGAGCGTGCAGCAGCCAACTGGCCTGCAAGGAGCAGCAGCAAAGAGCTCAGGGAAAGAAAGCACCCAGAAGTTTGGGGGCCTGTCTGAATTACTGGCTGCTTCCATTAGTAATAATCCATTGTGCAGTGAGAGAGCTACTGCTAATGACCCCTGTTCAGGAAAGCATTTAAACAGAGGCTTAACTCTGGCCCTATTCAGGCTGGCACTTATGTCTCAGTTTAAGTGCTGTGCTGAATAGACTTTTTTTTTCCCCTGAATCAGGGCCAATTTCAGTTCATCATCCCTGAGGAACAGATGCATTCTTCTCCCCCCTTTCTAACAAAGGTGGAAAAACACGTATCTAATGTTTAATGTGGAAGAGGGGACAGTCTAGGATAACAAGAGGAATCTCCTGGCTTCCTGTCAGCACACCTGTGCTACCCTAGCTCTCAGGGGTACTCACTTCTCATGGATGGTGGAGGTCACTGAGATCCTCCATTCCTGGGGAGCAAAAGGGTGTGTCACATCTGGGTGGGTTGATGGAGAACACCTCTTTAATCCATCCTTGCGTTCCTGGGAAGCAGTAATTCAGAGTTTAGGGTTTTTTTGCAAAATATTGTAAGATTCAGGGGACAAAGAGCTACAGAATGCAAAATTCTATTAGTTGTTATTTGATAAGTCATGTCTGATTACCCCACGTTGAAACAGTGGTAAGAACACATCTAATCTCCTAAGGCTCAGCTATGGCGTTTATGAGTAGGGGATGGGAGGGGATGCAGCAACTTTACTTACCAAGGAATCACAGAATGGCCTGGGTTGGAAGGGACCTTAAGGAACATCTCATTCCAAGCCCCTGCCACGGGCAGGGACACCTCCCACCAGCCCAGGGTGCTCAGAGCCCCATCCAACCTGGCCTTGGACACTTCCAGAGATGGGACAGCCACAGCTTCTCTGCCCAACCTGTGCCAGGGCCAAACCTCCCTCATAGGCAACAATTCCTTCCCAATATCCAATCTAACCCTGTTCTCTGTCCATTTAAAGCCATTGCCCCTTGTCCTGTCCCTCCAGGCCCTTGGAAATAGTCTCTCTCCATCTTTCCTGTGGGCTTGTTTATAATGTTTATGGTTATATATTGAGAAAGAAGCATAATGAAGGATACTCTAAAAGGTATGAAGAGCTGTTAAGTACCAAGTTCCTGCATTGGCCTTTCAGATGCCCCTCCATTAAAAATTCCAGATGGCTTTTTTTTGCTTTTTTTTTTTTGTTTTTCCCCAACCACCACCATTCTGTGCTCCATAACACACAGAACCTCATTCCACGAGACACCTGCCCTGCCAGAGAAGAGGGGCTACCTGAGCAGGGCTGTCCAAGTCACCTGAGCATTCAGCACAAAAATAGGCTTATTTCTCCAAGAGTTCCACCCAAGGAAAGAAAAGGCACATTGAGACTTTTGACGTTGTGGAGGAACTGGTGATGCTCAAACAACACATCCTGCAACTTGCCCAGTCTACGGTGCTGGCAAACTGAATGCTGTTTCTATTCAGCACAGGCAGGGGAGGAAGGAAGCAGGAAGACTAATTAAGAGTTTTCTAGGTGGTAAACACAATGACTAGAATCCATGGAGCAGCCCTTGGCCCCGCTGGGAAAATGGTATCCTGATGTCTTTAACCCCAGTACAACTCACGAGCACCCCTAAATCCTAAAACCAAGGTAAAAGAGAGGTGGACATTTCCCTCTAATTTCACTGAGCTCATTATTCACAGGGAAAGGAAGAAGAAGAGGAATATGAGGATGGTGCCTCCAAGGTCCCTGGAAGAGTTGTGCGAGAAAAGCTTCGGAATCTGTTGCAGGGAGCCTGGAAAAGTGGACTCCACATTGAACTATGGCAATATTCTCATTGCATTCAACATATTTCACGAGGCCCAGCTATGTAAATACAGGGGCAGCTTTTTCCCTCCGCACAGGGTGCAGCTTGCAAAGCCTAAGGAATTTCTGCTTGCATTTTCTCATATATGATCTCGTAGCCTTCCTTTCTCTTTCATATTATAAACTTATTATTACAAACAGGCAGTGAATAGACCTTTTTTCCCCCCCTTCTTCTTTCCTTGCATTACTTTAAAAAAAAAAAAATGAATTGTTATCAGATTTAATGATATGATAAGCTTTAAAGTTCCCCCTGGGAAGCTACCCCAGCCATACTGATTTACATAAGCATTTTCCTACACATAATACAGCATGCAAGCTCTCTGATCTCATTATTCATTAGAAAATTAATGATAACTCTCCAACGTGAAAGCAGAGCAGTTCTGCAGAGAGTGCTGGAAATTGGCTAGTTCTCGACGCGGTAGTCATTTTCAATTTACTGCCTTGAAAAAAAGATGCTTTTTAAGCAAATAAAAGGGTGCTGACATCAAACAGATACTTGTCTTGCTGCCAGGGAACGAGATGCCTTTTAAGGCAGGAAGGTGGGACTTGAGTGATGTGAATAGGAAGAAAAGAAAACAAGCCAGTCAGAGTTAAGCAGCTCTACCCCATTCATGAAAAATGTCTAGGCTCATTTCCTCATTGCCAGAGGTCTTTTTTGCTTAAATTCTAAAGCCCGTGCTCTGTTCTTGCCAATAATAAATAGCAGCCTGTTGTTAGAAAAAGTGCAAACTATGGAGGTTTTTTAAGTGCTTTTCCCCAAGCTCCACAAATTGTGACATCCCATAGGCCAAGAGACAATGTTAATAAACCCCTCAAAACTTTGCTGATAACTATATCCTGGAATTGAGCTCGTTGTGGAGTGAACTGTGGCATATTCACTCCTGGGGAGCAAGAGTTGATAATCAGGGACGAGGTGAATTGCCATATGCCTGACCAGATTAAGGTCTGATTTTTATTCTGGCTCTACATAGATTATAGGACCAGCAATGGGAAAGGATAACTCTGCCATGCAAGTCTGCTAGTTTGGGATCTGACTAACAAACAGCATGATTGTTTCTGCGGCTGGAGTAACACAACTGAGGGAGGGGGGACTCTCTCACAGTGTGTCCAAGTGGAACACCTTTGTGTTCATCTCTTCCAGCAAAATGGATGAAACCTGTGCCTGCTGCTTGTTGAAGCAGATATAATCTTTCTTTGTGAGATTTGATTGCTGCTCTTTAATGCAATTCATAGCTCAGATAGCAACAGAAATTGCTCTGGGGTGTGGCAGAAAAGGGATATTAGACATGCACTGCAACATCCTGTTTTGGAACTAGTTTAGTATGAGGCTCACAGGCTCAGCATTACAAAATTCTGCACTCAAGCTGTCACTTGCCAAATTTTTTTGCACATTAGTTTTGTTCTTTTCTTCTTTCCTGTGATCAGTAGCAATACAAAAGGAAACATCTGGTTCTGCAGGGTCCAAATTAGGGGATGCCCTAGAAAAAGCACTCCAGAGCAGCATCAGATTCCAAATAACCAGGCAGCATGAGAATTGTACCGTTTGCAAACTCTTCCAGGAGGGAACCAGAAATCTGGTGCCACAGTGGGAATTCCACCCGCACAGAAGGAGCACCACCATTGTATTCATGATGTTCCAACCACATCTTCAACCACTAAAATTTCCAACACATAGAGGAGGCAAAATGATTACACAAATTAAGAACCATCCTGTTATAGCTGCCACTGGAGGAAAAGACTTTCACGTCTTTTCTGAGCTGAGGTAAATATCCTCCAAGGGAAGCAATGGTTCTGTCAGAGAGAGAACACTGCCATGGAGGTCTAATCATAGAACCACAGAATGGTTTGGGTTGGAAGGGACCTTAAAGATCATCTCACTCCAACCCCCTGCCATGGGCAGGGACACCTTCCACCAGCCCAGGGTGCTCCAACCTGCCCTTGGACACTTCCAGGGATGGGGCAGCCACAGCTTCTCTGCCCAACCTGTGCCAGGGCCCGCCCACCCTCACAGGGAACAATTTCTTCCTAATGAGTGTGTATGTTTGGGGTTAAGATTCAAATCTCTGCTGGTTCTTTATTAGTAATAAAATTTATTTGGCTAAAATATCAAGACAAGTTTGCAGAGACAAAAAGAGATTTCCAGGCTGGAAGGAAAGGAAAATCTTACTTGTTCCTCCATGATTCACCAGCTGCAAGACTCTTGTATGGAACCCCTCAAATCTGCACTAGGAATTATGGGACACAAAGGAAAAATCTCTTCTCCACAGCATAAATCTGTGCAGCCCCAAACCTGCAGCTAAGAACGGTGTGATCGGCACATATAAATATCTGGAGAGGGCTGACGGTCTGGAAAAGCAAAGGGAGTGTCCCACTCAAAGCAGTGGGCCAAAGGCACCCAACTGACCTGTCTGGGCTGTTGGATGCCAGAACAGAACAATGCAAAGATGCTTTACAAGCAAGGTTGTGAACCCCTCGTGCTACCCATGGCATGGACCCTGAAGGGCTCACAGCTGGAACACAGCCCCAGAGAGGCAGCTTGATTTCTCTCAGGGAGCTGGAGCCAGAGTTGAAAACAGCCTGGAGGTCAATCTGCTACAACCCAACAGCCACCAACCTCCACAGCCTTTGAATTACAGGGATTATTGCTGTCACATTGGTATCTAGGAGCCCCAGGGACAGTGATATTGTTGTGCAGGGCTTTGTACAGACACACAACAAAAAGAACTTCCATACAGCAACTAGAAAGTCAGGACAGCCATGGGATGCAAAGTAATTTAAGGAATATTCCCCCTCGAAGACACAGTTCAATAAGTCCTTGAGGTTGACACAGGACAACACTGAGAGGACAGAACTGATCTCCTGTGCCAGGTGAAATGTCCTGGGGAGAACTGAAAAAAGTATTATTTTTTTCTTTCATATGTTGGGTTTAAGCCAATTTTTCTCCCCACTCAGACTCAAAGCCACAGAAGAAGAGCAGCTGGCTGACACAGAGCACGAGTAGGACTGTTCCTTCAGGCAGCAGTGCTGGCTGGTTTTAAATGCCTGTGGAACCAAACACTGCCTGGACAGCTACTGGTTCTATAGTGAGAGCAGATAAACAATGAGGATGCCTTTAAATGGAGCTTTATGAGTAAGGATACTCCCAGGACTAGTGAAACTAAGGCCTTCCTCTAGAAATCTCAGAAAATGCATCTGGAAGAAGCACGAATGGGATTAGTTGTGCCTTCCATGATGGCAGGAACCATGATAATGATACCCTCCCAAAGAGAGGGGAGCTTAAGAAGCAAAATTCCCTTTAAAAAACTCAAAATGCCAAGTAGGTATGCACATAGATCATCAGTGGGACATGCCTTGTCTCCCTAGGAAGGTGGGAGTCATGGGTTCTGAAGGAATGGGAAGGACACTGAACACACCTCACCACACAACTATAAAGAGCTGGGATGGTCTTGGAAAGGGGAACAGCCAAAAACCATGCAAACTCCAAAGAGTTTGTGAAGGAAGGTGAGCAAAAGGGACCATGGGATGAAGGAGGAGCATCCATTCTGCCTGTGAACTGTGTGGCCACAAGAGTTGGAAACAGCAACCTTAGGTGACAGGATTAAGAAAGAGAAATAAGGGTGAATTCAGTGGGGTACAAAAAAAGAGGTGTAGGAAGCTTCAGAGACATTCACTTGTGTCCAGCAGACCTAAAGCTTAACTGTGAAAGACAACCTTTAGGATATGAGATGACCCCAGGTGGATGACCTGTAGATTTGTGCAGCTGGGGAAAGGTTCACTGAGAACTCACTCTGAAGACAGTGCCCAATGAAAATGGGTCGCTGCAGACTGGGGAAAATCCTAGAGGACAACTAAGGGGATGAACTGAGGCCAGGGATGCTCCAGAATTGGAATGCTGCTTTTCCTAGGAGTCACAAAATTCCCTGAAGCTCTAATCAGGTCCCAGACATGGGGGTTTCCTACAATGGGCTTCCATCTGCTGCTTGTAGGTGGTGTCTGCAGTTAACAGAGGAGGTTCTGGTAAAGCCAAAGTGTTTCTAATCATTATGGCTTGTGTAATAAGCATGGACAGATCCACGGATGACCATAGCCCAAGGCAAGATGGAAAGCTGAAGGCAGGGGGGTAGATTCATCACCAAACCACAGCCACCAATTTGAGGGCTAATATTGCCTCCTACTAGTTCCTGTGGAGACATTTTCTTGTGGAAGGGTGTAGGGCCTTTGGCAATAAGCAAGTCTTGGAGAGACACTGGCAAGTGCACAGTGATAGTTTCAGCTCAGCCCCCCAGTGTGGA
This sequence comes from Formicarius rufipectus, assembly GCA_013399695.1. Lineage (NCBI taxonomy): Eukaryota > Metazoa > Chordata > Aves > Passeriformes > Formicariidae > Formicarius > Formicarius rufipectus. The sequence continues at coordinate 46,610 of VXAU01001870.1, forward strand.
GCCTGGATAGAGGCACAGTGCTGTGGGCTACATGTTAAAGATGGGCGCCCAAATCCACAGCTCTGCTCCTAAAAGCAGGTACTTAAGAGCCTAAAAATAGGGCTGCATAATTACCCTTTTGGAAGGCAGTTTTTAAACTGTGCAGCTGACACTTGGGAATTCCAAGTGGCTGATCAAACTGAATAGAAAACTGTAGCTATGAAGTGAATGAGCCACCAGACTAGATTGAAAAGACCAGCTTATTATGACGAGAAAAGCCAGTAGCACTTTTCCCATGATCACCAGCACTCTCATTTCCACAGCACCTAGTCCAGAATTTCACCCAGTGCCCCACATCTGGATAGTGCCCTCCTCTGTGCTTTGCTTTGTGCTTTAATCAGGTTTGAGTTTGATTTCAGTGGGATGTTCTCTTTAATTTGCAAAGCTTGTAAGGCAGCCCGTGTATCCAGGAAGTTATTAACCACAAACCTCTGAATCCGGGGGAAGAGAGGGGAGGGCAAAATTACTGGAAATCAAGATTCAGAAGAAAAAAAAAAATGGTGTGGGCATTAAGTGAAGAAAGCAGAAGGTATTGCTATATGAATCACACTGAAAAGAACAGAACTCCGGGTGTGCAAATCTATATTTGTGAGTTCCTTGTAAAATCTCTCCCTCTTTCAGGGCAGTCATTCCCATGATGTGCACCTGGTACCTGCCAGGTAAGTGACACACAAATAGCAGCAGCTGAACTGTGGCTTTAGAATTTTGGAGTTGCTTAAAAAATGACAACCGCATCAGTTTTAGCATTGATATTCCTGATGTGACCACTGCTCTAAGAAGTTCCTTGCCTTGAGTATTGGTGTGGGGCCACCACATGTACCTGATGTAGCAGAAAGCTGGACAGCAGCAATGACATCACCTGGTACGGAGGTCCGGGATCAACCTCTCAACATTTTTTTATGCCCTTGGATCAATAATGTGAGAAGACACAATGCTTACCTTGGTGCCCCATGGAGGTGTCAGCTGTGACCTGGTGTTACAACTCCTAAATTAGATTCATCCTTGTCTCAAACGACATCCAGAAATGCATCATTTCACATGAGCTGAACAGTGGAGATAATTTTTCCTTCCAGAACAAGGACATCTAAGAGAGATTAGAACACTAATCCTGGGAGTCCATGTTTCTGTCTGTTGGCTGGTGTCCCTGCCCATGGCAGAAGGGCTGGAACTGAAGGACCTTTAAGATCCTTCCCAACCTGAGCCATTCTGTGATCCCATGGTTCTGTGACTCCAAGGGAAGCTCAGATGCAGATGCTCAGAGACAGGCAAGACAGCTGCCATTCCTATTGTTGCCTTTAGGCAGCCACATCCCTAGTTTCTAGACTCCTGGAAACCAGAGTTTCTAGTCTCACCTGAACACTTTGTGTTATGTTAGTATAAGCCTGACTTGGATTTCCAGAGAAATATGACATTGTATAAGATTTTTTCTGCAAATCATATAAACTTCTCCTTCTTCGGCTCCTGGAGGTGTTTCCATTACATGCTCTGACTCTGCTGGTACCAGGTAGCTTGGGATAGAGATATTTCTTGGGATAGAGATATTCCAGAGAGGCAAAAAATGTCTGAAATGATGGTCCTTGTCTGCTGCAGACCCCAGAATAATAAGAGTTTCAACAACATCTGAAGCTCATCCTTTGAGACAGAGAAGACAAAGCAAATTTACAGTCTTCTCCACCGGATCTGTGAAGGAGATTATCTGTAAAAGATACCCCACAGTTTTCCTCTTCTCCTCTCTTCAACCTAAGAACCGTCCAACGTTTTTATTCCACTAGACATGCTAATGTTAACTCATATAATTCTAAATGTACCTGTGCCACATTTAGATCCATATTCTATTACATTGACAAGACACTTTCCACATTTCGTGTATGGCCACAAGCACACAGAAATGGCAGAACAGTGAGTCCAATTCAAAGTGATGGATCTCAAAAAAGGAATGTTTTCATAAGCTCAACCCCCTCCTGTATTGGAACAAATGTTACTTTTTCCCTTTAAAAGGCAAAGAAGCAAAGAACAAAAGTAAATTTTTGATCACTTTTGATTCCTCAAAGTCCAAATAACTCAGAAATATATTTTCATTATTAAGTCTGTTTCAAAACATTTTTTTTTTTTAAATAAAAGAAATCAATCAAATACTCAGTGAAAACTTGGCATGTCCTGGATGATGGAGGTTATGGACACTGAACAGCAGTTTTTCTAAGACAATATGGAAATACCAAACTACACAGCTCTTCCTCTTTTCTCATCATGATCAGCTCCTCGCTGATTTTAAGGACTAATTCTATTAGGAGAAGCTCAAAGAAGATGCTGGGAGTTCAGGAAACATGGAAAACCCTCAGACTTGACAGTCAGTGCAAATCTGTGCCAGCTCTGTGCCTATGGAATTTCATTGCATCTGACTCCCAACTATTCCCATGGCAAAGGCCACACACTGGGGTAGAACTGAGCAATTTGCAAAGGGTCCATGTGACACCTGTGCAAGTCTCTGTTGTGCCACACCTTTGGGAACCTCAGCAGAGCTGCTGAAACTGAAGAGGAGGGTAAAACCTCCCTTTTTCTAGAGGGTCAGTCCTATGAGGAGCAGCTGAAGAAGCTGAGGGGACTCAGCCTGGAGAAAAGGAGGCTCAGGGGGGATCTTTTTGCTCTCTACAACTCCCTGATAGGAGGGGGAAAGCAGGTTGGGGTCGGGCTCTGCTCCCAGGGAACAAGGGTCAGGACAAGAGGAACTGGTCTCAAGCTATGCCAGGGGAGGTTCAGGAAGAATTTCTTCACATAAAGGGTGGTCAGGGACTGGAAGGAGCTGCCCAGGGAGGTGGTGGAATCCCCATCCCTGGAGGTGTCCAAGGAATGACTGGATGTGGCACTCAGTGCTCTGGGCTGGGTGACAAGGTGGGGATCAGTCCCAGATTGGACTCGATGATCTTGGAGGTCTTTTCCAACCTAAATGATTCTGTGATTCTGTTTCATGGTCCCTGGCCTCACACCTATACCATCTTGTTTCAGTGGGATAAATGTGCACAGCCCTGTAACCCTTTCCAAGGCTCCAAGACCACCATCCCCACTTGGACACACAGAGCTGAGAAGCCAAAGCAGTAAATCCTGCCACAAGGACCAGGGGTGACAGCATTCCATTTCTTTTTACATCTCTGCATCCAGTAATTATGCCCTTTGGATGAAAACTCTTTACCAGCCCCATGGCAAAACACTCAGCCTGCGATTTGTGTGGTGCTCTTGTAAAACCACCTCTGTGCTCAGTTTGGCAGAGGTGATTTTGTTGGCATCAGCTGCAGCACCAATCAAACCTGGACACTCTTGGACAATGTCACTGATGGACATCACACAGTTAACACAAACTGTGTTCCTAAACCACCAGGGGGGCAACTTCTTGCAACAGGTTGTAATTAGTGAGGGTTAGACAACGATTTAATTTGTTGCTTAGTACTCCCGGGAAATTGGTTCCGTGGGACACATGAGAGAAGGAGAAACTGGGAAATATATTCCCCAAGCTTTTATTCCTGGAGCCAATAAAAACAGCCACATCAGCAGCAGACTTGTGAAACAGGTTTCTTCCTCTCGCTTAAACTGCGCAGGGGGGACCGTAAGCCACAGGATGATAATATTGATACCCCGAAGCCAGGCACTTCCTCCCAACACTTCACATCTTGACTGGGTATTTCTGTAAGATTTCTCCTCTCCACGGTGAGCAGAGGGAGCTGGGAACAAAGACAACTGGGGGAAGCTGGTGGTTCTGCTGCTTCCCACCCTGCGAGCCCAGCCGATGGCTCGGGGCGCGCTGCCGGACGGAGCGTCGCCTCCGAACAAGAACAGCAAGGCTGAGAGTGTTTGCCTCCACTGCAATTCAATCAGGGCGCCTTGCAGCTCGAATTGCTACTATTTTGTGGGTCACTACCTCCTCCAATATTCTGTGCCCTCTCTTGTTTTCTTTTCATTTGCTATGCAGGCTCGCAGACCTTCCTGCTAGGTTTCACTTGGGAGGCCCAGAAGCCCTGTTCTGCAAATCCTAACAGGACCTTGATGGATGTTAATGTCTCTGCCTTTCATATCATTTTACCAGTGAAACCTTTGATCTATCAGCAGTCTTTACATCAACAGAATCATCACATAAAACAGAGAATATAACAAAAATATCTGCCGTGCTAACGCAGAGCATTTCCCCCCACCCCTTGTAAAAATGCAACGCTGGGGAGTTCACTTTAACCTCCAGATGTGCCATGAGGGCAGAACTGGGAGCAAAAATAATTTTTTTTTCATTTTAATTTTTTTCTTTTCTTTTTTTTTTAACAAAAAAACCCCACGGTCTGGTAAAGGAAGTTGTAAAACAACAAGTACTGTACATTATGATTCAGAGCAGCAAGGGACAGCTGGAGAGACTTGATTGGCTCCAGCCCAATGAAACAGAGGCTTCTTGTGACCAGCTGCTGTGCTGCAGCATGAATGACAAGGGTAATAATTGATTACTAACTGGCAGCTCAAAAGGAAGAAAGAATTAACAAGAGCGATGAGGTGCTTTACAGCTTGGTAACTGTAAAATCAGCGGAACAATTAGGGGGAAAAGAAAGGGGTTTCACTTCTTACCTTAGCGTTACAAGGACAGTGCTAGTTAGTGTAAATTGCATGACAAGCAAGCCAGAGGGGCAGGTCAGTGGGTGCTACGGGGGCTTTGCACACCCACGGGTCCCACAGGATCATTCAGCACATTTGCCAGGAGGCAGTTCAAGCTCCATCCAGAGCACCCAGCCACGCCAATGACATTGGCAGGCCAGGCAGGGTCTCTGAGCCACCAGTCATAATATCATAGTGGGGCTGAAACCTCCAGCAAATGGTGCATTGTGGCAAACCAACCCTTTGCCTTTCAGAATAAACACGTGCCTTGTTATTTTCCTTCTTTTTCGGTTGCCTTTTTTTTTTTTTTCTCCCTACCCCTTTTTTTCCCCCCCTTTCTTGTAAATGGCTTTTGTGTTTACCAGTAAATGCACTGGATGCATTGTTGCTACACCTTTCTTCAAGGGGCTCCTACTGACCTCATGCTCTGGGCCTTCTAAAACCTTCTGGCCACCGAGAGCCAGGCTCTGCCCCTTTTTTATGCAGAGTAGCACCTCACTTGGGGCCAGATCACTGCCAGCATGCCAATGCAAGGAGTTAAGGGGCCATAACGTGTCCAGTGTCTTGCTTCTCACACACAGGGGGAATAATAGTCTCTGCGGACTCTGCCCTTTCCTTAGCCCAAGTGGGAAGAAGGGAGAACTTGATGGATCCTTCATTTCCTTTCCCAAGGCATCTGGCAGCAAGAAGCATGTGCTGTGCCAGCTACAGCCCTGTCAGGCTTTGCTCCCTTCCCAGGGCAGCGAGGAGACAGGTCTGTCCCAGCAGGAGCTCAGTGGTGGGTGGCTCCTTTTCTGGTCCAGCTCCCCCTGAGCAGAGCTGATGGAGTCAATGGGACTAATCATGGGGAAAGGTATCATTCAGCATGAGCAAAGCTGGCAGCCTCTGGTCTGACATATGGAAAATGCTCCTCTAGCCGGCTGAAGCCTCTTCAGCCCAGCCCACCCTCAGCCCTCCTCCCGCCCCTGAATCTGCCATCCTTGTGCCTAGGAAGTAGCTCCTTACCCCTGGCAAGGTCAGCCACCTTCAATCTCACAGTTAGTAGGACTTGTCTCTCCCATCTTTAGCCATTTTGAAGCTCAACAACCCGTCCAAACTGGGGGTTTAGCCATCTTCTACAACCACTACAAGGAAAGCTCTCCCCCCAGGGCTGAATTCTTGCTCCCTACCTCAAAGGACTACCCAAGGATGGTGCACCACGCACTTGTCACACTGGGCTATGAACTTGCCTCATCAACTAACTAAGAGCTGACTTTGAATTTTATTTTGTTTTGAGGAAAAAAACAGAGGACAGGCATTGTCATGTCCTCTTTGGGGTCTGACTCTGACCTTTGAGAGGAGTGAAGTCAACGAGCAGTGCACGAGGGCAATTGGGATTGGTCCCAGTAAGAGGCACAACACCCTGGGCAAGGGAGGACAGCGGGCTCAGGTTGCTGGCATGGCATTCCACCACCAAGGAAAGCTGCCATGACAGAGGGGAGCTGAGCTGCTCCAGGACAGGAGGCCCTGGGGCTGTCCATGCTCCCACTGACTGGAGCACTAATGGAACAAATTTCAGACAGAGGAGGCCACAGTGGAGCTCGAGATTTAAAAATGCAAGCTGTACAAGAGGCATGTCTTCATCAGTTCACCCTTGAAGACTCCCCTAAGGACTGGAGAGGGAATTTACTAGAAAGTCTACCAAAAATCCAAGGCCTGGGGGTGGGTTGGCAGGTCTGGGGTTTTTGTTATTATATACACAGTGCAAAAATGTGCTTGACTAATCTAAACCTTGTGCTGCTTTCTTACACTGCAAGAGCAATTACAGTTGAGAGGAAAACCCACACATCACCCAATATGGAAACAGGGTTTTTTCACGTTTGACATTTTTACATTTTTACTGACAGGGCAAAGCCTATGATTTAATCGGTCTCCATTTCCCATAACTGCTGAGAAGGGACTGGCCCCTCCTCCACATCTCTCAAAGGACTTCTGATTGGAACGAAGGCCATGGAAAGCCCAAAGGAGTTGACTTCATCTATCATGAAACACTGTTGAATCAGGAATAAAAAAAAAAAATTAAAAAAAGGAAGAAAATGAATACTTTCTCCCAAGGTTTTTGGTGTGATTGTGAACTTCTGTGACAGAAATGGGATGATTTTGAAGAAACAAGGTATTTTTGCCACTTATCAAGAATTTCTGATTTTCTTTTACTGGAGCACATTCACATCTTTTGGGGGTTTTTTAAGAAGGAAGGGAAGAAGGGGAGGGGAGGGGAGGGGA
>VXAU01001870.1:58698-76316 GCA_013399695.1 Formicarius rufipectus
TAGTATTTTAGAGGCAGATTTAAATGAACCTGAAAACTCAGCATTTGCTCCTTGAGTCATTTCCAGGCATACCTACAGTGTTCAGTCCTATTACATTTCCACAGGCATCTTCCACCAGGATGGAAGAGAGTTTTAGGGATGGTTCATTCTTCCCAGCTTCCCTCTGCTCTGCTTCCTCCTTATTGTTTTCATCTGCCAGTACATCCTGGCCTGATTTGTCATAATTCCATGTTGACATACTGTAGTAAGACAATTGCAGCTGCTCTCCCTGAAGAATGCAAACAGGGATCTGTCATCTCCTCTCCTTCCCCTGCCCTCCCCCTCCTGGGAAAGATGGATTTCCCTGGGAATGACGGCACCACCGTGGCCACCAAGAAGTGGTTGCGGCGTGCCCGGGGTGGAGGGGCTGGCAGACGATCCATTGTCACTCAGGTCTTTGTTTGCAAACCCCAATTTCTGCTCAGACGAAACGCTCCCCCGTCCGAGTGTGTGTGTGTGTGTGTGTGTTTATGCAGTCAACCCCGGGATGCAAACGGCATTCCTCTTATCATACGGAGAGAGGATATGAGCTCACTCATAAAGAATCCCAGCTCTGGGGTGCCCCACTCCGTTAATCCAAGCATCCCCTGCATGCCCCTTCTTCTGAGAGGGTGGAAGCAAAGCAAAGCACGGTGCTATTGGCTTTTAATAAGTGGGATAATATATTTCAGAGAGGAGCTCAGACAGGAGAGGAAATGAACTTGGCTAGACAGTCGCTTAAAATAAACAAAAAAAAAAAAAAAAGAAAGAAAAAAAAGAGGGGGGAATTTGTAAAACTCATTCCATTATTTCATGTAAATATACTTGGCTGGGTTAAGACAGGCTGCTATAAGATGCTGAATAAGACTACAGGCTGCCTCTCCCTTTTAAACAGATTTAGCACCATTTATTAGCCTGCTCCATAAAGAAACAAACAGATCACAAGGCTTGGCAGTCGCTGATTGTCAAAAGCAGCAAAGCTCCAAAGGTCGGGAGCCTCTGCTCTTGGAGAAAGGGAGTGTTACAGCACCCAGGGACTCCACCTGGGCTGAGGGTTGTGCTCGTGTGGTGTTCCCTGCGTGTCTGGGCTCAAAACAGTGATGTGCTGTGGGCACAGAGCTCAGCAGCCACACAACCTGGAGTGCAGCACAACACTGCAAAGGTTCCCTGCCCGGGGCTTTGGCTCAGCACACAACCCCCCAAGTGGTGAAGTAATTCATAAATGAGATTTAGATGGAGAGAAGAGCAGGGAGGAATAGGGAGGCACTGATTGGCCAGGTTGGATGGGGTTCTGAGCAACGTGGTCCAGCAAAAGGCGTTCCTGTCCATGGCAGGGAGGGTGGAACGAGAGCATCTTTAAGACCCTTTGCAACCCAGACCATTCTGTGACTCTGAGGTTCTGTGTTTCTGTGAATGTGGTGTTCCTGATCCAGTGGAGGGCAAGGAAAATGATGCTGAAGGGACTGGAGCATCTCTGTGAGGAGGAAAGGCTGAGGGAGCTGGGGCTGTTCAGCCTCCAGAGGAGACCCTGAGAGGGGACCTGCCCCTCAGTGCCTGCAGGGAGGGGGCAGACCATGTGGTGCCACTGTCTGGGCACTTTCAGTGGACATTAAAAGCTAGAAATGGTTCAGAAAGAAGCTGCAATGCTCCTGGAAACCTGCTGTGAGACCAGAGCTGACTCTCACCATAGGCAAAGCAGGAAAGCACCACTTGAGAGGGCTGACAACCCAGGCTCACAGCAGAAGCACATGCAACGTGCACAAATAAACTTCTGAACCTTGAGCAAGCATCTCACCCATGAGACACACCTTTCCTTTGGGGTTTCATTCAGAAAACCATGCCTGAAATAATCATAGAGTATTCTGAGTAAGAAGGGACCAACAAGGATCACCAAAGCCAACTCCTGGCCCTGCAAGAAGACACTCCAACAATCCCACCATGTCCCTGAGAGTGCTGTCCAGACCCTCCTGGAGCTCTGGCAGCCTTGGTGCTGTGCCCACTGCCCTGGGGAGCCTGGTCAGTGCCTGACCACCCTCTGGGGGAAGAACCTTCTCCTGAGATCCCACCTGACCCTGCCCTGACACAACTTCAGGCCTCTCTTCATGTTCCCACCATGTTCCTGCACAAGTCCTATAATCACTCAGTCAGTAGGAACAGGATCATCCCTGTGCAGGACCGAGTGAAATTGTTAGAATTGTCCTGATAAATCCATTACACTCCTCTGTTTAAATGTCCAGCTCCTGAAGATATGTGGTGACATAACCAACTCACTGGTATTCTCTCAGTGATTCATCAGTGCTTGTTGTTGATGAGAAGGCTTAAAAATGTAACAGGAGATGAATGAAAACTGAAAAATGTGAACAGAACTTGAACTACTTCCTAAATCTCATTTTTCAGCCACTCCCATAAATACTTGCAGCCTGAACTTTTGGCACTGGCAATATTTCTTGTGCTTTCAAGTGCAGGGGGCAGATCATAGTATTTCCAAATTGTGGGGATTTACTATCCCAGACATGCAAACTTCAGCACTTGTGATTTTGGAAGTGGCTTATAATTGTCAAAAATTTTGTTTAGGACTTTTTTTTTTTTTTAAATTCTCACAACGTGACTTTTTACTGAAGTTTTCAGCCCCATGATAAAAAATTATTATAAAACAATAACTATAAACCACCTGATAAAGATTATTATAAAAGAATTTGAAGGGGGAAATATAAATTGAAAATTAAGACAATTTCAAAATATTTATCATCTTTATTGACCTCTGGCCCATAATGGACTTTCAGAGGTAGAATACCCTGTACTGCTGTACTCTATCCCATACTGCTTTTCCCACATATGCAGGGGGGAGCATGACAAACAACCATGGGAAGGTGTCTCTCTCTCTCCCCTCAGCAGGGTTCAGATGAGTTACAGGGCTCTGCACTGACCCTGATGATAAAGCAAATCACAGAACCACAGAATCATTTCAGGTTGGGAAAGACCTCCAGGACCATCAAGTCCAACCTTTGATCACCACCTTGTCAATCAGAGCACTGAGTGCATTGCTTTCCCCATAACACATGGAAGGTATGGCTGGGAAGAGCTACTTTTCCCTTTGAAAGACTATATATAATACTGACAAACAAGGTTTCCACTTCTTCATTTAAAAAAGTAACTTTTAGTTTTCTCCTTTTCTTTTTTGTTTGTTTGTTTTTTGTTTGTGGTTTTGGGGGTTTTTTTGTTGTTGCTGTTGGGTTTTTTTGTTTGTTTGTTTGGGTTTTTTTTAATAAGAATTGCAAAAATAAAACATCCTCTTCAGTTTGGGAGGAAAAACTCACAAGCTTTCTAGATACCAAAGTTACATCCAGAATTAATACACTTCCCTGTCAAATACATTCTGGCAGGAAAAATTCCACTGTTTCCTCAATTAGCATACACACCTGTACACAAAATTTCAGGCATGTTTCTTCCCATTTCTACTCAGTTGACTTGCAAAGGTCTAAAAGTCTTGCAGCAGCTTCGGTGAACGGGGAAAAAGAGCAGTGCATCCACTTTACAGATGTGCAGCAAGATTAATCAGATTTACTCAAGGACACACAAGAAGTCTGTGCAACAGCTGGGAAGAAAACCCCAAGTCCTAGTCATGTGCTTTAGCCACAGAATTATCCTTACTCTTGGAAAAGCAGAGGGGTGCTTTTTGGGAAAACAATGAGTTGTAAAGCCTGAGGAAAATCAACTCTCCCAGGCTCCTTCTCAAGCAGAGCTGGAGAAAGATTTTGTTGTAGAGGGGTTGCTTGTAGGGGATGTTTAAATGCGGATTTTGGTCCTAATTGTGGCCTGGTTTGCTTCAGCAAATAAATATGTACATGTGTTTAGGTGGGATTGAATAAACCTCCACCAGTGAAAGGCTCCTTCTCAAAGCCAGTGGTGCAGAGAAGAGCTCAGCTTGCGACTCTACGCCCCGGCCACCCCACTGATGTCATAAATGCTAAATTCTTTCATCCTCCTTTGAAACAAGACCTCCATTATAAGCCCCATTTTGACTCCCTCTCTAGAGGAAAAATAATCAGCCTGAACGTTCACAGGCATGATATTAACTGGGGGTAGAATGTCCTTTTAGGAAACTTAAGGCTGACTGAGCAAAGTGGTCAAGAAATTTGGGGTGAGGGAAGCAGAGGGTGAGGGGGGTGACAAGGAAAGACACCAAACTGAGCTGGTTGTGTAAGTTCCTGGCTGACTGCTTGGGAAAAACCTTTGAGGCAGGAATAACCAGGGGCAAGTCTTGTTTTCCACACAGAATCATGAAATGCACACCCTGACCAAGCAACCCCAGAGTGGCAACACAAGGTGGAAAGTGGCTCTGGAGGAGCTGGGACAGCCCACATGAACTTGGGGACTTGAACACTATTTTGACTGATCAGTTCAGGTGGTGAGGGACCTCTGGATGTCCCAAGTCCAACCTCTTGCTCACAGCAGGGCTAATTCCAAAGCTACATTAGATCCCACAGGGCCCTGTCCAGTCAAGTTTGGACAATTTCCAAGGATGGAAATCCTTCATCTTCCCAAGACTGTTGCTCCTGTGCTGCACCACTCTCACAGAGAAGAATTTTTCCTAACCAAAAATCAGATTTTTTCATGTTGCAACATGTGCCCCTTGCCTCTGATCCCTTCTCCGTGCACTTCTGAGGAGAGTCTAGTTCTGCCTTTTCTAAAACTCCCCTTCAGGCAGTAAAAGTCTGTCCCAAGACCACCAGAGACTTATCCAGGCTGAACAAACCCAGTGCCCTCAGCCTCTCCTCATACAGAATCAGAGAATCACAGGATGGATCAGGTTGGAAGTGGCTCATCTGGTCCCACCTCCCTGCTCAGGAAGGGTCATCCCAGAGCACAAGGCACAGGATTGCTGGGAAGGAGCTCTGAGGGGAAGGACCTGGGGGTTGTGGTGGACAACAAGCTGTCCCTGAGCCAGCAGCGTGTCCTGGGGGGCAAGAAGGACAATGGGACCCCGGGGTGCACTTGGAAGGGCATTGCCAGCAGGTCCAGGGGTGATCCTACCCCTCTGCTCAGCCCTGGGAGGCACATCTGGAGGGCTGTGTCCCATTGTGGGCACAGCTGGAGTGCTGTGTGCAGGTCTGGGCACATCTGGAGTGCTGTGTGCAGGTCTGGGCACATCTGGAGTGCTGTGTCCGGGTCTGGCTCCACAGGACAAGAGGGACATGGAGCTCCTGGAGCGGGTCCAGCGGAGGCTGCGGAGATGCTGAAGGGACTGGAGCATCTCTGTGAGGAGGAAAGGCTGAGGGAGCTGGGGCTGTTCAGCCTCCAGAGGAGACCCTGAGAGGGGACCTGCCCCCTGTCTGTCAGTGCCTGCAGGGAGGGGGCAGAGCAGGGACCAGGCTCTGCTCGGGGTGCCCAGCAATGGCACAGCAGGGACGGGCAGGAACTGATGCCCAGCAAGTTCCACCTGCACAGGAGGAAGAACTTCTTTGCTGTGCAGTGCCCCAGCCCTGAACAGATTGCCCAGAGAGGGTGTGGAGTCTGCTCACTGGGGATATTCCAGACCCATCTGGACACAGCCCTGTGCCCTGTGCTCTGGGATGGCCCTGCTGGAGCAGAGGTGGCACCAGATGTCCCTCTGTGGTCCCTCCCAGCATTATCCATTCCGTGCCCCCTGTTTTCTTTCCAAGCCTCTCCACAGCCACCTCCAGTGGCCCAGCTGCAGACACTGGAGTTTTGAGCATGTGAGGTATCTGAAGAGAGCTCACTCAAGCATTTTTCCAGGTGGTGGGCACAGCTTTCCAGCTTGTTGAATTCCATGGTGTTCCACTGAAGACTTCAGGTTGCCCTCTGCATCTGCCATGGACAGCCAGCCCAGCCCAGCTGGCTCAGGCACAGCTCTGGACACTGCCTGTTCCACACCAGCCTGACTTTTGAAGGCAAAGTTATGCCTGAGCCCAGTGATACAACATTTATCTGCACGAAATGGCTCTTCCTCTAGCCTGGAGGGAGCCCTGGGGACTAAAGGTGGCCAGGCTGTTTTTAGTTCCTCCTCCAAGCAGCAGGAGAAAGGGAAAAGAGGAATGATCAAGATGTCCATGGATGACAGTCAAGCCTTCCTGATGGCATTGCATTCTGGAGTCATTCATAGCTGACATAATAGTTAACTCCAGGGGAGCTGCCTGGTCCTGGATCTTAGAGCACAAAGAATTTAATGTCTCTTTTTATGGTCCTATTTTTCCTGTATCATACAGGCTGTAAAGTCTGATTTTTAGGTGAGGACTCAGGCTTTGGTATCTTCTAGAATCCTCTCCTTCCCTTAAATAATCCCAGCAAATGGCATTAACACGAGTTTCTGCAAGGAAATTGAAACCTAAGTATGCCTGGTATGTGGTAGAGATAATCAGAGCAATACTGGAGCAGCATATGACAAATTCTGTCTTGCATGCATCTCTACCTACCTCTCCAACACTTTTACTGCCTAATCTGTCCTCCACAGGACCTCTGTGTGGTTCACAGTGCCATCTTCAAGAAGAAAACCCAAACAACAAACCAACAACAAACTTGTCAGGGGAATATTTTCCTATTTTCTTTAAAAATAAGATGCCCACACACACTCGAAGCTACAGCAGCCAAGTTCTGGCAGAACCAGCAAGAGGGAGTCTAAGCCCCGTGGCAAACTGAAGACCTGGGGCAAATGGTGAGAGAAGTCAGAGCTTCCTACTGCTGAAAACAGAATTCCCAGATCACCAGCAGAACATGCATCATTTTCTGCCGTCTCTGGAATACCCGCTGCCACGAGGCTTCCAGAACCATGGTTTTATGCTGGTAGAAAATCTATTCTGCTCTTACTTTCTGACTTAGACAACAGTTGTAAGATTTTTCTTCTACTGAGGTTTACCCAGTTGAGGAGCCCTGGTAAGTTAAGAAACTTGGCTTTCCAAGGAATAGGTCCTCTAAAAACCCTGTAGTCTTTGCAAGACTTTTAAAAACTCTTTTTAAAACCTTTTTCCTTTTTTTAATGCACTTACTGACATGACCTTAAAGACTCACTGGCACTCATACAGGGCAAATCCATACATTAGCTGCATGCCTTCAACATCCATGAGTAACGAGGCATCTCCAGCCCCACAATGAGGTTTTGATGCCAGGCACCACTGTCATGTATTTTCTCCCTCTCATATATATGCATCTGTGTGTGAGAAAACCCCACCTTCAAATATGGCATGTCTTTTTAGTGACATTTTCACATGAGAGGGGGAGGCTGAGGTAATCTTATTATCACCAAAACATTGTAAAAACAGCAGAGCATTGGAGAACTTTAATCCTTTTTCTAAATTATGGACTGAGAACATTACAATCGTGCTGTGCACAAAGGCAGAGCTGCAACTTGACAGGCTTGTATAATTTACAGCCTCCCCAGTAAAAGAGGTGTTTTTATTAAATGACTGCCTGAATTTCTCCAGTCACTTCAGACTCTGATGATACTGGGGAGGTTTGCATTCCCCTGCCATCTTTCAAATCCTTCCCTTTCACCACCAGAATATGGCTGGGATTCCAGTTCAAAACCCATGTCCACTTATTTATCTGTTACTGCCCGTCAGCTCAGAGCTGAGGTTGTTTGTGCTGGTACCTTATTTCACACACCTTAAATAGCTTTTGTGTCTCATTTCATAAAGCTGAGTTTCCTTTATCAAATAAGCACAAAACATTAACTAAACAATAGCCCAAATCCATTTATCACCACGAAAATGCCTCTTGCAAAGAAGGCCTGTGCTTTATGCTCATGTATTCAAATTTCTATTTAAACTAACATAACATGCAACAAACAAAGAACTGATGCCTTTTTGCTGACTGCAAAGAGGTGCCTAACATTAATTCTCCCTTCTGTATGGTACAGAAGAGACTTTTGACAATGAAATACTTTTGTCAGGATCCACTAAAGAATATTTTTGCACTGATAAAACAAGAGCAGGCAAACAGGGTAAGTGACTTCAATCTCAACATTACAGTGCATACTCTAGAAGGATGTTTACACTGCTGGAATGAAAACAATTCATAACCAAGCTTTTAACTTAAAATCAGTAACATAAATATTTATCAGAGTAGTGTTTTAAGGCCTATATTACTAAACTATTTCTGTATTATATTGGGAGTGACAGCTATTGTTAAAATTGAAATGCTTTCATAGCAGAAAATTAGCTGAAATCCATTAAGCCAGCATGGAATTTTGCATTAGTGAGTATCCACTTACTGGGCTTGGAAAACTCAGGTCAGAAATTTCAGACAGATAGACCTTATCCTGGGAATGTGTTTTGTCTTGGCTTGACCTCTCCTGTGAATCCCACTGATACTTAGTAGAGAGTCTGCATCCTTCCCTCTTCCAACACAGGTCCTTGAGGATGAATTGTGGATATCACTCCACAGTACATAAGCAGCTGCTGAGCTCTGAGCCTGTGAATGCCACCACTGAGTCCAGGGCCAGAAGATCCATGCTTAAAGTTACTGCAATGGGAGGGAGGCACAGCCCTCAAACTCTTGCAGTGCCAAGGCTTTGTGCCTCAGATGGTCCTCAGACCAACACTCCTCTATCTGAGGAAGAAGCTTCCTGGCTTTCCTTTGTCACCTTTGGCTGAAATCCCTACACAGCCTTCAAAATTAAGTTTGCTCTTGAGGCAACCAGGGGTGGAGCAGAACAGCCCCAGCACAACTCCATTAAGGGAAATGCATCTCCCCCCACCGACTCCACATCTGTGCCAGCTCCCATCGTGTCAACACTGAGGCCAAAATAATCGTAGAATCACAGAATTGTTACGTTTGGAGAAGACCTTTAAGATCTTCAAGTCCAACTGATAGCCCAGCCACCACCACATTCACCACCAAACCATGTCCCCAAGTGCCACCTCCATCTATTTTTGAACATTTCCAAGGGCACCACTTCCCTGGGCCTGATCATTGCTCCAGTGAAGAATTTTTTCCTAATATCCAATCTAAACATCCCCTGGTGCACGTTGGGGTTATTTATTCTTGTCCTGTCATTTGTTACCCCAGCAAAGAGTCCAAAATCCATCTGGCCACAACCTCCTGTCAGGGAGTTGTAGGGAGCAGTAAGGTCCCCCCTGAGTCTCCTCTTCTCCACACTGAGCTGCTTCTCATAATATTTGTGCTCCAAATCCTTCCCCAGCTTCATCACCTTAAATAAATTTGATGGGACCTACTTGTCTCTATCCAACCCCCTAGAACTTCTGTTTCCAGGAGAGTTAGGCAAAGACCACGAGCAGAGACTCACCAGTGGGACTCACACCCCTCAGCCCTGTGCAGTGGGTCATCTGAGAAACATCAATATCTGTTTGAGGACCACGGATGCTGCACCACTCCAGCCCTAACTCTGCCTCATTCGATGTGCAAACTTTTATTAGGGCGGGTTTTTTCCCCTCCAGCTCTGCTACATCTGCTGTGGGAATAAATTGGACTCAGAAAGGCAGAACTTCTTGAGGAAGATACATGAAAGGGAGAGGGAGGGGGGCTTTGTCAGCAGAGACAAGGATCAGAATGGAGGATGGTCAGTGAGCTGAACCAGCAGCAGAGATGAAATGTGCAGAAGAGAGGAGGATGCCAGCTGGTCGAGCATTTCCCTGACTGCACAAGTCTAAATGAGGTATATTCCTCCTTTGGTACCTACTCTGAGTTTGTGTAGAGCAACTTACACAACTTCCTAACCACTTAAGCACAAGAACTGACTGCAGATGGATGGGAAGAGAAGAACACACCTCCAAACTGCTCCACACCAATGCTTCAGCATCTGCATTACCGCCAGCAAATCACTGCTGGTGGAATTCAAGGTTTGCCAGTTAAACAGAGGTGGAGTTATGCCCATCCCAGTCTGCAGGATCTGTGTGCACTCAGCCCCATCAATAGCAGGAAGGTGGTGTTGCTTAGTTACCCCCATGGATAATGGCTGGAAGTGGAAGGCAAGCTAATTTCAGTTTTAAATCAGTTGTTAAATCAGAAAAAACTTAGCATCCAGGATGCTGACCTTTTTCATTGACTGTATTTTTATATGTAGTCCATCCCACAAAAAAAAGAGAACCTATAGAGATAGCAGGGATTGAATTTCAATCAGCATCTGATTTCAAAGACTTTCTGTAAGAGCTTTAAGAGAAGGGAAAATAATAATAAAAAAATAAATTAAAAAAGACCAAAAAAAATCCAAACTGCAAAACAAATGTCAAGCAAAGTTTGCACAAAATTTCACACCAACTGACCACCAAGATTGACCAAGGAATTTATGTCCCATTTTCATTACCTCAGATTGCTTCACAGTGATTTCAAGGCACCACTTCCACAAACTTGGACAGAGGGAGTTGGATTTGCCCACAGAAAGGCACACCGCTGATTGATTTTTCAGGTGTCACCTCAAACCCTGTGGCTAGTATCTGACCCTGTTCCAACTTTCAGTAGACTTTTGGGACTCTTTGTATATTTGAAGCCCTGATGCTTAATAAAAATTGACACTTTTGGTTCATTTAACTGTTCTTGTCACACCTGAGCATTTCATGGTGGTTAATGAAGTAAAAAAAAATAAAAAATAAAAAACCATGGAGAACTTCTAAAATCAGTTGGGAAATTCTGCTTTCAGACAAAGGACTCTGCAGACCTTTCAGAAGTCTGGTCAGGCATCCAAAGCCATTAATGAACAAACTATCCACTATCCATATGATTTTGGGAAGGGGAGAAGTCAATTAATTTCGTTGCCTTGTGTCTCAGCCATGAAAAACAAGAATTACAATCTTCATCACTCGAATTTGATCTTTTTAGTCCTCTCAATGTGCATGTTATATCCTCAGAATGAAGATTTTACCTTTCTCTCTAACACAGCAGAGTCATGAAACTACCTGTGACTGATAATGATGAGAAGATGATTCTGTAATGTTCATGCCCTCAAGAGAAAGAATGGGTGAGAAAATCAATTCAAACAAGAGACAGGACTGTGAAGACAGAAGACAGGGTTCCCTCAAATTGCTTTGTCACCTCTTCCAGCCTCACCTCATCATGCTCATCCCTGCAAGTCACACCTCATCAAACTCCAGTCAACCGGCATGTCTGAGGAACCTGAGAAGCATTAGGAGAGAGAAATCTGTGACCTCCAACATGAGACACTGCCACGAGTCACAGGAGAGTGGAGCTCCATGTCAGTGAACCCATTCCCTGGAGTGAAGGCAGTGGTGTGGTGGCTCTGACCTAGTCAAGGTTGACAGTGAGCAGAAGTCACTGCTTTTATCTCCTGCTGATGGTAAACATCGATGTCAGTGGGACACATTGAGGTGGAATCACAAAATCTGAGCTTCTACTGGAGAAATGCACTTGCAGTCCTGCCTTGGGAGTATGCCCTCCTGACATCTAAGAGCTTAAAAGGAGAATAAGGAGATCAAATGGCTCACAGGCACCCTGGTTATCAGTGCAAGCAAAGATGGCAAAGCTGCAGTGAACTATTTGGATCCACCTCCTGTTGTTTGACAGATAACCCAACAGCTGGGCTTGATGTGAAGATAAGCAACTTCTGAGTGCTGAGTCCAGCCACAACCAACTCCTCTGTACACACCTGGTTCTTTCTGGATGAGACACTTGGTTATAAGAAGTGGACTCAATTGCAGCACTTCACAGAAGCACAGAACACCCTGGGGTGGAAGGGACCCACGAGGTCATCATGTTCAACTAGTGACTCCACACAGGACAACTTTAAAATTAGACCACGTATCCTGAACACCATCAGGCTTGGTGCCATGGTCACTTCCCTGGGGAGCTTGTTTCACTGCTAGGCCACCTTCACAGTGAAGAACTTATTCCTAACATCCAACCTGAACTTCTCTTGATGCGTCTTTAAGCCATTCCCTGGTACCAAAAGAGGTCAGCATATCCCTCTCCTCTCCCCCTCCTGAGGAGGTTGTAGAGGGAAAGTGTCAGGATTATCTGAATATGCAGCAGTCCAGAGGTTGTTCAGATCTGATATATGGAGAAAAATGTGCACTGCTTAATTTACCCCCTAATTCTGGATTGTGTCAATCTTTTTGACTCCAGACACTTTTTTACCATGTTTCTTCAGTGAGCCTATAAAAAATCCGAGCAACGCCTCTGGTTGCTGGTCTTGTAGGCAACTTGACAATAGTCAAAATCATGCTTTTAATAAAAACTGAAAGAAGAGACACTGGCTGGCCTGCCCTGCTCTATAAGACCCTTGCACATTTACCATTCTTTCACTTCTTCCCTTCCCCACTATTGGAAGGTGGTAGAAGTAGAGAGCCCTTTCACGCTAAACGTTCTCCAGTGAGATCTGATGTCTCAGGCTGGCATGGACAGCACAGTTTACCAACTGTGCTTGGTAAAGCACAGTTCATGATCAATATCACCAACCAACACGGCCTCTACCTCCAAATCTTTGTGCTCGTGTATCATAACTGAGGAGAGCCTGGGGAGCTTTGAATCCCTCAAACACCTGAGCACTGCAAAGGTTTCAGCATCATCACACCCCCCTCGACAGAAAACTGAGGCAGGAGCCAAAGTCCCAAGGTCTGCACCAATCCATGAATAGGAAAATGCTTCTCCACAACCTGGTTAAGGATCTTAATCACTCCACAAAGCCATTGAGGTGTTGCCAAGACCTATTAATGTGACAGGCAAGCTTATTTGTTCTTCTTCTTGTCACCCCACAGCTCTAAGTGGCTGCTGTGGTCACAGTCTGTCACAAGCTGCCACACCAAGGCACTGCCTGATCACACTGCTCCTGGGAGCTGTGACCATCCACTGCTGAGGCAAAAGTTGAGTTTTTAATGACATCTACTGCACACAGGGAACCATGGAAGCTCCCCTGGATCATCCAGCACACACAAAAAGCCGTGGCAGCAACGTGTGCCATCCCTCGGCACTTGGAAAGTGCAGCAGGGCACACACCTTTCTGCTTGGCTGTGGCAGAGTTTCAGTGGCACTCAGTCTGGCCCCAGAGGTGTTTTTCTGCATGTAAAAGACCCAACAAACTTCCATTTATTTTTATTTTTAAGGGAATGTAATGCTAAGAGGATGTTGCTTTCAGGAGCCACGGCGCTACAGAAAATGAATCCAGTCTTCAGCACCAAATGAACATACCTATGGCTGTAAACAAGAGACCCCAAAAGGCAGGGGCCTGCCCTGCACTCCCTGACCCCAAACACCCTGGGATGTGCAGATCCTCTGTCCTTCCTGTCCTTTCAACTACAAACTCCAGGCAGGCACCCAACAGCCTTGGAGTCTTCCACGGAGAACTGGGGCTGTGGAAGGGTTGACCTGGGTTACTAAAGGCTATAATTTCACAGTTCACATGGTGCCAGACTCTTGTCAGAGGTGCCCAGTGATGGGACGAGGAGCAATGGTCATAAGAACTAAAACACAAGAAGTTCCCCTCAACATGAGGAAGAACTTCTTCACACAAAGCACTGGAGCAGCTGCCCAGGGAGGGTGTGGAGTCTCCCTCTCTGGAGACATCCCAAACCTACCTGGGCACCTTCCTGTGCCATCTGCTCCAGGAGATCCTGCCTTGGTGGTGGGGTTGAACTGGATTCTCTCCAGAGGTTCCTTCCAACCATAAGAATTCTGTGATTCTGTGAAGAGAAGTGAGGGAGTGATGGGAGGTGGGGGCAGGACTGCCCTGATCAGTCCAGTGACTGACTGATCGTGGCACACCCTCAGGTACACCAGCTCAGTCTTTTCCTCTGAGGCATAATGATGTTTAATTGTTTTCCAGGTGGGAATTTCACCGAGGAGTGGTGGACCTCATCCACAGGCACAGATTGGTGTGGAGCATGTGTCAGCCTCTTCTCCCTCTTCAGAAATAGACCACCAGTGCCTCAGGTGTCTGTGAATAAAACACCATTTCAAGCAGGATCACTTTCAGATCAAGAGCTGTCTGACTTTCTCTGAAACCACTGCAAGCTCTGACTGATGAGTGAGAAGCAAAAAGAAAACCAATATGGGTTAAAATGTATTTACCTCAGCTCTGGCAAAGAACATGGAAAAGCCATGGTGGGAATCCAGTGGTTTATCCCTGGAAACTCTGCTTTGCTAATGCACCGAACTGGAGGTGAAAGAGAAGGCAGGATTTGCACCAGAGCTTTGGGTCTTCTTCAACACACAAAGCTCCTCTTCCACAGGCAGAGAGCAAGCACAAAGACTTAACCCACCCTATTCCCATTCCCTACTGGAGCAACAGCCAGGCAGCCTCAGGAAGACAAGCCAACCCATGCCTGTCCCAAGGAGTGCGGTGCATGAAGCCAGGTGGAACTGGGCCACGGGGGGACTGTTTTAGGTACATTAAGTCTGCATTGAACCTGATTGTGCTGCAGAGACACCTCAAGGTACTAAAAGTAACAATTCTACACCTGTGGTTTTGTCCTGGTTATGGTAGCCAGGATCAGTTTGTCACTGGGTGGGGGTGTGTTCTAAACCTTTTATGTCATTTTTCTCATGACCTGCTCACCATGGGCCATTGGCAGCAGCTGCGCAGGGCACACCCCACCCCTCAGGGTATATGGGGGTGTTCAGGAACTTCTATAGGATAAGGAAGGTTTCCTGTCTTCACACCCATGACTCAGGTGTGGTAACTCCCCTCCAGGGAGCCATCAGCACCTTCACACCCACCTGAGGGGTCATGTCTGCTCATGGGCCATCAGGGATGTCAAAAATATGCTATGATTCACCTCACAGAGTAAACCACCCATTGTGAAACTCCCCACCCTGGGGGAGGGACTGGGCATTCCCATCAGAGCCCAAGCAGAGGTAAGTTGGGGTTTTGGGACTGGGATGTCTCATCAGATCCAGAGGAGGACCAGAGCCTAGACCAGACTGAGACTGCCACAGGACTGCAACCATCATTGTCACCAGCAGGTTTCTTGTTTTCTTCTTTCTTTGAGCTCGGGGGGCCACATGGTGTTCAGGGATTGGTGAGCTCCATTCTGCTTGTGCCCCGCTGTGCTGGGCTTTGCATCTGGTTTTGTGGATCAAACGGATTTTCCTTCTGTCTCAGTGTATTTTGTGATCTTTTATTAAATTTTTATTCTGACTTGCAATCCCATTCTGAGTTGGATTCATTTCTCCTGCCTGTTTAACTCTAAACCAGCACAATTTTATATAGAAACCTGTGAGCATCCGTGAGTTTCTAAGATTATAAAATATATAACCCAAAATGAGATGGTGAAGTAGAGCTCTATTTATAGCCCTGCTACAGGGACTGTTCACAGATCAGGCTATGGACCTGCTGTCTGACTGAAGATCCACTGCTACAACCCTACAAGGTATTCACTGCATATCTGAGTTTACCCAGTGTGTTGGGCCAGGGAGGGCTTTTGAGGAGCTGGGAAACAAAAAAACACCACCCTGTCCATGTTCTCCTGCCACCTCACTTGAAGGGAAGACTACCCTTCATCACTGGGGTTCATGGTCTGAGCAGAGATCCCAACTTCAGGACTGCAATTCCCCTTCCCAGGAAGTTTAATGTGGAGCCTCTGCCCACCTGGGGCCATCTCAACATCACCCTCAACTGAAACCAAGTACAGTCAGAAAGCCACCTAGCAAGAGTCAGATAGTGTTGAAAAATCTCAGCAAGATTTAAATTTTTCCTTGGAATAAAAGAAATGTTTTGTGGCCACTGAATCTCTATGAAGCATTCAATGTAAGGAGCTCTGTTGGAGCACCAACACACATGGAGAAAACTCATCATCTGAAATGCCAGATGTATAATGATCTAGTTTGGGTTTTCATTGTTTTCTCTGCCAGATGGTTTTATATCACACCCCTGACCACGATTTTCAAAGCATTGAAAATGCAGCAATTAAAAAAAATGAATGCATTATTTTCAAGCTCTCATTTTACTCCTTGGTTTGTATTTTGTGTGGCTGCTACTTGTTAGAGTTCATTGTCTTCTTCCATACAGATTCTTCTCTTCCCCAGCACTTGCAGCACTGCACATTCAGCCTCTGGGTTCAAACAGTTGCATCTCCACTATGAGCTCACAAGCACGTCCTTCCTCCCATGCCAGTGGCTCTTCTCCTAAGAAACCCTTTGAAATGAAGGGTCACTCACAGTCTGGTCACTCCAACACAGCCACTTCCACAGAGTCACAGACTCATAGAATGGCCTGAGTTGGAAGAAACCTTAAAGATCATCTCATTCTAACCCCCTGCCATGGGCAGGGACATCTTCCACCAGCCCAGGTTGCTCAGAGCCCCATCCAACCTGGCCTTGGACACTTCCAGGGATGGGGCAACCACAGCTTCTCTGCCCCACCCTCACGGGGCAGAATTTCCTCCTCATGTCCAATCTAACCCTGCTCTCTGTCGCTCTGAATCCATTCCCCCTTTTCCTGTCGCTCCAGTTCCTGATGAAAACCTCCTGTGGTCTCTTCAGGTACTGGAAGGTGCTGTGATGTCTCCACATAACCTCCTCTTCTCCAGGATGGACAGCCCCAAATCTCTCAGCCTGTCTTCATAGATGAGCTGCTCCAGTCCACTTACCAGATTTGTGGCCTCCTCTGGACTTCCTCCAACAGTTCCACCCCCTTCTCATGTCAGAGGCACCAGAACTGATGCACCACTATTCCAGGTGAGGTCTCAGGAGAGCAGAGGGGGAGAATCCCCTCCCTCAACCTGCTGCCCACACTGCTTTCGATGCAGCCCTAGATGAGCCATCAAGGCAATTCCCAAGGTGTAAGAATTTAAATAGCAGACTTTTGGCCTATCCAACAGGTCATTTCAGATCATGAGTGAGCCACCAATTCCCCAGAGAAATCAATGATTATGTTGGCTTTCCCTTTACTGCTTAAGACTTGATGCCTACTCTTTTGAAGGAGCCCTTTGGGTCATAGACCGAGGATGACACCATGGGAAAGCTCTTCCAATCGTGGCTCATCTGGCAGGGAACTGTTTCATCTGGTGGTGCCTCCAGCAACAACGCCCTTCCCAGCAGCATTCCCTCTCCCCAGGACAGCCCACTGTAATGCAGGGTGGCCAGGAGACTCCCTTGTCCTTTAAGTCCAGCTTCTATCCAAAACACAGCCTGGAAATAACAAGGAGGGGCTGGAGGGGGTGGGACACCATTAGACAACTCCAGGGTAAGAAAATAATGAGAAGTAGGCAGCAAGAGGTTCAAAAAACTGGGTCTTTTTTTTGCCAGATAAATTTGATTCATTTGTGGATGGCTTACACAATTAAAGGGTGAAGGGACTACATGAGGATACAATGTGCTTGGATTTTACTAAAATATTTGATCCTGTGTCCTACGAAACCATCAGTGGAGAAATGAGTCCAAACTGGCTCGGGACAAAAATACCCAACCAAACATGTGGGCAGCAAACAGGCTGGAAGAGCAGAAACAAAGAGAAATGAAAAAAAAAAAAAAAGAAGCAATGAATCATATTGGAAGGAGTTTGGTCTTTTCATTCTTGAGGTGTTAAAATGATCAGTGTCAGCCCTGATGTTATTAAATTGCATTCAAGGATGAGTGATTGACCTGAGCACGAATGAAAGCTGCAGGTGATAATAAACTGGGAAGAAATACAAACACAAGTGGATTTGGGGGGGGGGGGGGGAAAAAAAAAAAAAAAA
>VXAU01001870.1:76427-89151 GCA_013399695.1 Formicarius rufipectus
AAGAAACAACAAACAATAACAACAAAACTCCCCCACAAAAGTCAGAGGTGTCAGGAGTTTCTTAAGGAGACAGACCCAGCACTGTGGACTCTGCTCACACAAAAGGATTTTGGAAGCCCAAATTCAGCTCAGCTTCAAGCAGAAAGAAGACTGAAGATTCCACTCTTCTCCACAGTCACAAATTTCATCAGCAATGATGAAATCGCTTCAGGACAGTCCCGAGGATTTCAGTCTGTGCTCACATTTTCTTTGATCACACAAACTCTATATAAATGTCTCACTGAAAGAGTTGTTTCAAAGAGAAAAATGACACTATTTTATTTTAAAAAAACACGACTGGCTCTTTTCCTGAGTTTTCTTGTACACAGTTTCAGAGACACCGAAACCAGTTCACAAAAGAACTCAACATTGTACACGATTGCTCTTTTCTAATGAAAACAGCCTGATCTGTCCTTCTCTCCTTGCACTCACCTGGTACCCCTTTATCTTTGTGATAAAAACCAGTGATAGGATATTCCTGATAGGATTGTCTGCATGCCTTGTACAAGCCATTCTCCTTGTTTTTTATTCCCACCAGCAATTCCCATGCTATTTTGTCAGACTTTGATGATCCTCGTGGGTCCCTTTCAACTCAGAATATTCTGTGATACACCATGCATTCTGTTCCTCCTGCTCTCCAGTCCCCAGGACTGGCAAACGGCCTTTCCCTTTCCACCTCCTCAAAAACTTTGCCTCCAGCTCTGCCTGGCACTGAAAACTCGGCATTTGTCACTTTTCTCTGAGCGTTTCTGATGGGACAATTCTTTATGGGGGTAAAAAACAAACAACAAAACACCACAAAACAAACCAACCAACCAGCCAACAACAACACAAAGCAGAAAGTAGCACCGGCCTTCCTCCACACACAGTATCCAGACTGCTCTGTTAGGTCTCGTGGCTTTTTCTTGTGGCCGTAGGCTCTGGAGCCACAAATTATGGGGACAATTTTACCTTCACAGGAAAAAAACAAAACAAAAAATAAAACCCCACAAAACATAACGCTTGAAAGCAAGGCTTCAGTGTTCAAAGTGAAAAGGAATAAAACAATGAAACAGACCACTGGGTTTTGGCTCGTGAATTTTAGGGGATCCTTGCTGTGGATGTGTTAAGGTTTATCCTGGCAATGTAGCAACTATCACACCAGGAGAGAATCACAGAATGGTTTGGGTTGGAAGGGACCTTAAAGATCATCTCCTTCCAACTCCCTGCCATGGGCAGGGACACCTTCCACCAGCCCAGGTTGCTCAGAGCCCCATCCAACCTGGCCTTGGACACTTCCAGGGATGGGGCAGCCACAGCTTCTCTGCCCAACCTGTGCCAGGGCCAAACCACTCTCACAGGGAAGGATTTCTTACATTGTTGGATTCCAACCAACAACGCGCTACATTCCTATTTTACCTCTTTACCTGAAGGCTTCGTCTTATCTCCTGCCATCCCCACCAAACCCCTGTCCCACACTCCAGCTTGGACTGTGCCACTGTTCCAAGAAACCTCCACCATTCAGAAAACACACAGCAAAGTCCCTTAACACCTTCTTAGAAGCTCTTTTTCCTCCACGCTAAGTTGGTTTCGACTTGATCGTGACTGTGACCAGAGAACTTCTGGATAGAAGGCTTGTGGATATGAAGCTCTATCCCTGACTGTCCCACTTCTTACCCACCAATATCTGGGAGCAGAGAAGAGAAGGTGGGAGCAATCCTGCAGGCCATTCCAACCTTCCCCTGCCTCATCCTCTCCTTGCAGAGAGGTCTCTTCCATGCCCTTCAATGCTGGCAGGTGAAAAGAAGCTACTCTCAGGATCACAACCTCCTCCATGTCCCACTCAAGTTTGTGACATGTAACTGGAAAGTTCCTACAAGAGCTTTGTCAAAAATGCCACCCAGTGAAACACCCCAACAGTGGTTAAAACTGAGCAGGATGGTGCCCACCAGCAGAAGGCACTTGGGCTTCCAGAGACATCAGGGGACACATCAAGGGACACCTTTTCTGGTGTTCCACCTGACCTTCCCACCTTCTTTCCCCAGTGCAGATGAAATCTTAGAGACTTACAGAAAGAAGATTATAACTAAATGTGAAAATTCCCAGAGGGAGAGAATTATGCCTGGTGAGTGGAGTTCATAGGTGTGAACTCAACCTCCACAGAGTTGGAAAGGAGATTGAAGTGCTCTTAGTTCTTAGATGCTTCCATGAAGACCATGGGGTTTGTCTTTCTCTGGTCAACCACAGTGTAGAGAAACATGTGGGTCACCATCCAGGGCTCCTCAGAGCACTGAAACCTCCAGCATTCCTGGCTGGTGGCCAGGGTATCCTCTGGACACAAGCAGCCTCCTGACTGACAGAGCCTTTGAAAGCCATTCCATGAACAACCAATTTTAGTGAACAACAGTACAGTAAAACCCCCTGTTAGTGCGGGAGGTGACCACCCCAACCTTGATCTATCCCATTCTCTCACCACACAATTTTCCTATGGTTTTTGGGGGGGGATTTCCTGAAGGATTTTCTTATGGAGTGCTGAAAAGTTTCCTGAGCTCCGCTGGGTTGTTGGGAATAAATGGTTGCTGAAGCCCTTGCAACTCAGCACCTGTGTTCAGCAGAGCACTTGCCTTCTAAACCCAGGCTCCTTCTTAGGGCATAATTTTTATTTCTCCTGTTTGCAAAGTACTGTCCTCACCAATAAGGCTTTATAGCTAATCCTAATTCCTCGCTGCAAAATACTAAGTCACTGTGTAGACAATTCCACCAAGATATATAATTTTAAGCCTTCAGCTGAGAGCACTTCCAGAGTTTGGGTTGTCTCACACCATGTTCCTTCACCCCACCTCCTTGGTTTGCCTCATGTTGCTGTCAGATTTCCTAATCCCCCCCCATGCCAGCTGAGATGGTGCAGGATCCCCGGGCCAGGACCGTGCTGCAGCCTGTCAAAACGTGATGGAAGATGGCCCTGAAGCCTTCCTCGACCTCAACTGCAGCTGTCCTTTTCCATCAGCCCCTGCTGGCACAGCACCCTCTGCACAGTTTAAGCCACGCTTCTCGCTGCAGGTCTCCACTTTTCACACAACTGGTGCTTTTCACTGTCCTCCTCTTCCTGCCCCCCCCCAAAAAAAGCTCTCACTTGTTCCACTGATTCCTCTTCCCTGGCCCTGTTCCCTCCATGCCCGAGGTCTCACACGCTGCCCTCACTCACGCTGCCCTCTCCACTCTTTCACCACAGCATTAAGCCATCATTAGGAGGAACAGCAAACAAAAGGATCCTGAGGAACCTCTTGAGTGTCGGGTGGAGAGGATTCACAATAAGGTGGGGCGAGCAGCACCATCTCCCCAGCATGAAACCCCACTGTTGGGATGAAGTTTCATCCCCTCTGTCCCTGTGGGACTGGAAACCACAACCCAGGCTCCCATTCTGTTTCTGCACCTTCTGTACAATGAGAGGCAGCAGGTGGGTCTGAAGAGGAGGGCAGGGAGCCCAGGGAAGAAATGAGATGGTCCCACTCAGCATGCTGGGCAGCAAGCACAGGACACCAGAGGCACTGCCACTGCCAAGTTTCTGTAGGGGCTGAGGAAGAGAAGAGCAGCATGGAAAGGTCTGTGGCACAGTGAAAAAGCTCAGCTATATTTAATAAGGAGCGCCTTTCCTGTGGGAAGATTAGGAGGGGGTTTGTTGGGAAGTGCCCATGGTGGACCAGTTGTATCCCAAATACCACCAACCCCTTCATGCTTCTTTTCCTCATCCCTTTCAGTTACATGTCCTGATCTCTCTGGCGGGATGAAAACAGGGAATAACTTTTCCAGAGCAAAAGCTGGCACTCTGGCTTTGTGTCAGTTTCCATGAGAGTTAAGTCAGCTAACACTGCACTTTTATCAGGTGACCACAAGACAAATGTCCCTCAAGTCTGACCCTTCTCCACCAGGCTGCAGTGCCCACAGACCTGTTCCTTGGCAGGCTGACATTTGCCCAAAGTTGGCTTCACTGTCTTAAGATGTCAAAAATCATGTAATATTTTCCCTCTGCCCTTCTATCACCTGTGTAACAGGTGAATGCCATGGAAACCTCCACATATTGCTCCTCACAGCTCTCTCCTTGTTTTGGGAGCAGATCACAGGTCACAGTAGATCACAACTGGGCTGCCCTAAGAGAAGGTGGAGATGAACCTGGACCTCCTTGCTGGCCCATGGACAGTGTTTCCTCAGGTGTCTGACTCTGCACAAGCACAAACCAAGGGCACAGTCTTTTCCCCCCAGTAATCCTGCAATGCTGCACCTGAGACACGGGACAGATGAAGCAAAGTGGGGCAACAACAGGACACAGCTGAGCCAGTTCAGAACAAGGATCCACCTAACTCAGAATTTTGTCTCCAGCTATTCCCACATTTCTTTTATTCCTTGCTTCCTTCTGTTCCAGTATGAGGCTTGACGCTTCCCTCTGCTTCTCAGCACGCTCACACCAGAGCCCACCACTGGCAGTGTCCCAAGCAGCTGTGACACAGGGCTGTCTCAGGGAGGCTGAGCAGAGCTGGGCATAACCCTTCTACCCTCCCCTGTCCATCTGTCTGTACGTGCCTCCCCCCATCCTGAGCCTACACTGCTCTCCACAGCACACACAAATGTCCAATGCTGGCAGAGCCCCTTGGCAGAGGGGGCAAAGGGTGCCAAACCCATTGTTGTATACCCTGGCTTCTCCCTTTCCTCCTGAAACAAACAAAAAAAAAGGCTCCTGTACTTTTCCTGGGGTGAGCTGGCCAGAGAATTCCCCATGGTGGCCCTTCCTACAGAACCTGTGTGTGTCCTTGTGCCCCCTCGAGCAGGAGTGGGCTCTGGATGGTGGCAGATAAATGAGTCAGTCGCTGCTGCTCTGCTCTTATTTTGGTTTTTTTGGAGGGCTTTTATTTTTTTTTTTTTTTTGCATGTATCTGGAAGAATTACTTCAAGAATGGAAAAAGAAGTTAAGGAAAAACAAACAAGTGAAGCTGATGTCCCCTGGGCCCAAGACCCAGAGCTGCAAGGAAACGTAAGAGGGACGCGAGAAGGGGACAAATGTACATTGCAGCGCCCCACGCACACTGCCATTTCCATCCCCTCGGGAGACAATGGCAGTCACTGTGCCTGGCTGGGCCCAACAGCTGGAAAAATGTACTGAATCGAACCTCAGAGCATGTCTGAGATGGACACACATGGAGATAAGTGTCTCTGCTTGCCTCGGAGACAGAGGGAAGCTCTGTGACTCTCCCCCATCGGACGCGGAACCGCCAGGGAAACCCTGATCCTCCCTTAATCTCTAAAAACAGGGGCTGCCCTCAGAAAGCCACGTCCAAGTTCCATGGCAGACACTGGGCTGGGAGATAGCATTTCCCTTTCTGTCACATGAAAGATGAGTTCATTAGAGAACATCCTCTCCCAAGCCTGTAGGGAAAAGCTCGGAGGCTCACAGATAAAACAGCTTGAGTTATGTCTTCCTTCGCTTCCAGCGAGTACAAGTACAAGGATTTTTATTGTCCACAACGTTAGCAACATTGCAGCGTCCAGAAGACCTTGTTCATTTATCAGCTTCCTTAAAAACCTTTTGTTCACAAGCCTGCTTGTGTGTGAAAACAGAAAAAAAAAAAAAATAATAATTCGGCTCTATCTAGTATCAGCCTGCAGCTGTTCACTGACAGAAGGACTCAAAAGCTACGGATATGAACATGGGAAAATCCACCCAAAGCAGAAGGAAGACACAGTAAGCAACAGCTGCATGACAAGAATATGCTGTTTCTTTAGTGTGAGGGAGGGGGGGAAAAGCTACAGTTACAGAAAGCATCAGAAAGTTGTCAGCAAACATTTTAACTGGGATTCAGCTCAGAAGATAAGCAAAATTACTTCTTCTAACTTTTTCTAGGTATCTGATGCTCTTCTGGACATATGTTCTGATTCCCAGCAGGGTTTGGAAACTCTGAGCCAGGAGTGGGGTCCTTTGAACCATCTTCTAAGCACTGGAGTCAGCAGGTTTCAATCTGTTCCTGACTTTTGCAGGGAAGAGGACAAAACTAGATGAAAAATAAATAACCCTCTATTCCCCCAAACCTGCTAGATCCTTTCAAAACCCTACACATTATATTCTGCTTATTCATAACAGGGCCGTGTTTGGGACACAGCAGGTATTACCCATGTGCTTTTTATGTTTCCATCGACCAAACAGATCTCGGGGACAGGCGATTTCTAAGCGTGTTCTCAGGACACAGGTCCTCCCTTCAGTACCTCTCCCTCAGACCCCACAGCCAGAAATGGAGATTAATGCTGGCTTTTCCAGCTCTTCAGGAATCTTAGCTTGTATTTCCATATGCATCCCACCCTTGAAGTCCCCCTCCTTCATAATTTGCCACCTCGAGGATAAATTAGTATTAAAATACACAGCAGAGGGATTGTGTAATGTTTGTAAAAATAATCACTCTCTGGAGATGTGCAAGCAAATCTATAGAGCCAAATAATGCAAAAGCAGAGCCTATCTGCACTTCCCTGCTTCTCCACCATCCTTTGTCAGCCCCTTTCCAGGTCCTCTCAGGAGAACTGTCTTTCACGATTTGTTCCCACAGCAAACCGAAGCCTTTCTCCTGCAGCTCCCATTCACCGGAACTCCTCTCATTGTGAAGGATTCTCTTCTGCAGAGGCGTGTTCCCTTGTTGATTTTTGCCTTTCCCGAGCTTCCTTTGCAAATGGCTCTTAGCCCTGCCTCTAAGGGAATGCTCGTCACCTCGATCCCAGCCCGCTCCAGGGAATCTGTGTAGCCTGACCTTCTCCAGGATGGAGCAATTCCTTTGTTATCTGAAGATAACAAGCCCACTCAGGTGCCAACAGTCTCTAATAGTCCATCTATTCATAGACAGAGAAACCAGTTCCACTCCCTTTTTTCCTCGTGCAATGTTTTGTGAGATAAGGGCGCAGCAGAAGACATTGCTAGAACACAAGGGTGGAAACCACCCATAAAACGAACCTTCCTCTCCGATGAGGGAGGTGTTACTGCTCAGGTACTGCTCCAGGATATGCCCTGGAGCTCCCGAAGGATGCTGAGTCACAGCACAAGCTTCAGCTATTTGCAAGATAGAAATTAGGCTTTCCTAACCTGTGGGCAGCATCTTATCACCATCTGTGCCTTATCAGCAAAAATTTGAAACCCAAAAAAAGAAACAGTTCATGTCTGGGCATCAGAACAGCCCCTTGTCCAGTGTCCTGGCTGGCAGCAGACACTCAGCACCTAGGGAGGAGTTGAAGAACAGGATGAGGAGCCAGAAGCATCATCCCAAGAACTAACTCCCTTTCAAAGAGGCTATTGCCTTGTCAAGATGAGGGGAAACCTCAGGTGAGGTTCAGCTCACAGAGAAATGAGACAGCAGCACAACACCCTTTGGGGTACAGATTTGCATCATAAGGGATGAAGAAAGACCACAGCTCACAAGCAAGAATGGAGCCAAAGGAGGAGACAGTGGAGGACATCTGGAGGTTTCAATAAAGGAGAGCAGTGTGGGACATGTGCTACTGATTTTCTTAGTTAATAAGGCCGTTTAGTTCCATTTTCCAGTAAAACCCACATCTAAAGATCCCGCACGCTGCATCCTGAGCTCTACATATGGAGTTCTGGGAATGGACAACAAACACCTACCACTGCTTCTTTCTGCTTTACAAATACTTAGGAGACTTCAAGGGGATGGACAAGCATGGCAGCCAGGAAAAATTTGATCAGGCACAAGGACTCTCAACAAAGAACCAAAAGTTAAGTTCCTAACCTTTCTGAACACTTCACAAGATTCTCCCACCCTGAGAGCGGCGCAGCACTG
Source organism: Formicarius rufipectus (assembly GCA_013399695.1). Classification (NCBI taxonomy): domain Eukaryota; kingdom Metazoa; phylum Chordata; class Aves; order Passeriformes; family Formicariidae; genus Formicarius; species Formicarius rufipectus. The sequence goes on from VXAU01001870.1 coordinate 84,272, forward strand.
AGCCATTACCCAGGGAGACTGTGGGAGCTTCATCCTTGGATATTTTGGCTGGACAAGGCCCTGAGCAACCCAGTCTGGCTTGGAAGGTGCCCCTGCTGTGAGCAGTGGATTGGACTAGATGGCTTCCAGCCTAACTCTTTGTATGAGCAGTGTTTCTCTCAGACCTGGGTACATTTACACGCAGTGAAACATCTGCAGGGCACCAACACCACCCTTTAGGGAGCAGAAGGTCGAGCCTAGGAAGTCGTGTCTACCTGTGCCTACCAGCTTCAAAATGAGGGAAAACAGCAATGGGGCAAAAGGGTTTCCTAGGGGAGAGTGAAAAGCAAAATGCTGCAGAACGAGGTAGCAGAGGTGCAGAGGGTGGAGGACATTGGCTCTGCCAGCCCTGGAGAGAGGCAGCCCTTGGGAATTCCCTCCCCGTTGCTCAGCTGCTGCTGAAGGGTTTTGCCTCTGTGGAGTGATGGAGAAGTTTGGGAGCTCTCCAGGGGCAGCAGCAGTGGATTTCACAGAGACCTGTGGAAATTTCTCTCTACTTCTGCAGCAAGGCAGCTATCATTTCACCAACCTCCCTGTCTCTGCCCAGATGACCTTCTCACCCAAGGCAGATCTGCCCAGACTAAACAGGAACCTCTTCAGACCTTTGGATGTAACTCAGACAGAGCGGACCTGACTTTCACCATGCCTAGCAAGGCACCGCAGCCAGCCAAAAATTGCTGGGAGCTGAAATCTGGAATAGCTGGGGCTTGAACTTGCAACAAGGATGTTTGCCACCCCATGACACAGAGGGCCAGTCCCCAAGATCTTGGTTTTCCATTACTGACTCCAACACCCAGCAAAGCCTCACCAAGGGCAGCTGTGCTGAGCATGAGGATTTGGGGTGCCAAGAGCTGCCAAGGAACTCGTGGGTGAGAGGAGTTTCACACCACACACAGCGTCTGACGCCTCAATAAAGACATTTATTCAAGAGCCATGTGCCGCCTGGCACGTGACTGAAGGCTCTGGCTGTAGGTGCCACCTTGAAAAGGGGGCAACACCTTTCTAAATGCTTCCATTTCATCACTAGCTTTAAAATGCCCACATCTTCCCTGAGAGAGCACTGGTGTTGGGGCCATTTTCGGACTAAAATGCTGCATTCCCAAAATACAAGGCAAGAAAAAAAAAGTCAATGATAGTACCACGTTCAGGTGCTCATTAATGTTACGTGCAATGTAATATTTGAGGCTATTAATGTTTAAAAAGCAATTTTCCCAGGGGTAGGTGTGATTGACACAGAGCAGAGATCCAAACTATTTATGCATGGGAATAGCTTTTAATTCAGCAGTCTTGGAAGAGGGAATTAACAAGTCAAATTGTTTACCTCAGTGGACACTATTTATTTGCACTGCTTTATTTTGCATTACTATTGTTTTGGAGGTTTTATTTGGTTTCATTTATTTGTTTGTCTCCTTGTCAGGCAATCAAAGCTCATTCGTTGTTTGTTTGGACACATTAAGACCAAAATCAACAGATCTAGAGAGTTGTCTGGACTGCAAAGGGGACATCCAAGTACCTTATCAACTGGGTATTTTAGGTGGAATACTTGTGAGCCCAATATTTCTTCACGGGCAGTTTTAGCTGTTTTTACAGAGGTAACAAGCCAAGCTTTTCGTCCCTTTAAAAACCCACCTGTTTTCAGAACTTGGATGTGCTCTACACATCTGCACACAATGAGAAGCCCGATTTATCCCCATCACACACTCATTCATGTGGCTTCCAAACCCAAATCCCACACTCATGTAGCTCCATATTAAATGTCTCCTTCTTTGCCAGACAACATATGCCTCCTATGTTTCAGTTTGTGGGAACCTGTGTCAGCACAATTCTCTTCCTGCAGATTAACAGAATCGCTGCCCTTACCTTTAAAATGCAGCTGCTCCTGGGAGTAAATATTTAGCAGCTCACAGCACTGTTAAGACAACCAAGACATGCAGTAACACCCAACTCCCCATAATAGGAGCAATTTGCTCTGAAGGTCCTCCCCTCCCCTTCCCTGCTTGTATAGACTTGGGTGTGCTGCACACGTGTATTAAATGTGAAATCTTTGCCTCGGTGTAGACAGAGAGAAAATAAAATGGAACTGAAGCTGCACATTCGTTTCAGCAAGAGCAGAACCACATGCAGTGGATCAGCACTGAGAGACCACAGGGAAAAGTCAGACCACTGCTGTTGAAGGAGGGAAGGTGTGTCACAGCAAGACGCTTTAAAACTTGGAGAGCGGCTGAAGGTTTGGGGACAGAGTGTCTTATATGGATCCCTCCTCTGGAAGGAAAAAAAATTGTGCATTTAATGTTGAAGCCATCCTTGAAGTAAGGACTGATGCAAACAACCCAGAAGGCAGTGAAATCACCCAGCAGAATGCAAGAGGTTAAGAGCAAAGTCGTTTTAAGCAGAAAAGGAAGCTGATTCATAAGCAGTGAGGAAAAAAAAAGAATTGTTGCCTTCAGATCCTATCATACTATTAATGATGAAATTGATATCGGTGGCTCATACCTGCAATTTGTCAGAACTGCTCTTGCTCTTTCAAATACCTGCTCCAAAAGAAAAAAAGGAAAAAACCACACCAAAAACCAACAAAAGAATGAGAGTGTTTATGTACAGTTCTGCATGCCAGGGGCCTGATCCTGTAAAAATGTCACGAGCTTTCCCTTTCAATTGACTTCCTGGCGTGTGGGAGGCACCTGCTCTGTGTTCCTACTCCCTTATCACCCCGCTCACCACGGAGAGGATCGAGCACTGGTTGCAAAGGACGTGGCACCCCTGCAAAGATAAGGCTGTGGCACCAGGGCAGTTGAGCAATGTGCCATTTTCCCCTCTCTCCTGCACAGCGAGAAAAATCCCAATCCCAGGTTTAAAACTCCAGCAGAAGATTTCTCATCAGTTTCAGCCCCTTGGCTTCAGGGAAAACTGCAAGCTCTCACCCTAATTCTGTAATTCCTCAATGCCACAGGTTACAGGTTCTCTACAGATCCACAGATCCAATAATTTTAAAGCCAGAACGCATCACGGGCATTATGTACCTGAGTTCTCTTTTGGTGTAGCACTGGTCACAGAACCCCACACGGGAACTCTTCCTTCAGCTCTGTGAGTGGGATTTGTGGCAGAATATACTTTTTAACTTCATGTAACCTTAAAGACACAGCCCTAAATGAAATATAAGGGGTTAATTAAACCTGCACTTGACCAGCTCACTTTGCTGTTTGCCTAAATGTGGTACCAACCACTGTGGTACCTCTACCATCCTAAATCTCCCTGAATTTCTCTGGCTTACATTCATGCCAAACCTGGGAGTGCCTTTGGGCTGACTGTGATGATTTTACCAGGTCTTCTAGCCTAAAATTTGAGTCCCAGGTACATGATCATTCTTGTAGCTCTTTTTTAACTCCCCTCCCATCTCGTCTAATAAAGAAATGAGTGGAGTTGTGCACTCCTTGCACAAACACAGTTTTCCTAATTATTGCTCTGAAGTTTAATCCAAGGAATGAGAAAGGATACAGCAGAAACTTTGCGTAAAACAGAAAGGGGTAATTAATTTAAAATATGTTAATCAATCAACCAGAATTCATTAGTTAATGCTGCTAAGGCTGTTGTGCCTGCTTAAAATCTCCCTCTAAAGAATAGTTTTATTACAGGGTATCTTATACCTGCTCAGTACTTATGTCCTCTAAAGTAGCTGCTAATTATAAAGCTGCCACCACACAGTTACTCAGAGTTGAAAACTACCTGTACAATTAAAATACTCCTTGAAAATACATGGGTGATGGGCAGTAGATCCTGTGGCATCCAAACCCTTTCCTTTCCTTTCATGCAAAACCAGAGGAAATAAAAGATTAATTTTTTTATCATGCTGTTCCTGTCAAATGTGCAGTGTGGACAGTTAAAAATCAGATATATTAAAAAAAAAACAAACCACGAAAAAACCCAACAACAAACAAANCAGTGACTGAAGCTGGAATAATTTTATTTCAGATGTATTGTACATTTTATTATTCACGGTGTTTGTTTGCTTTCAGGGTTTTCCTCAGCTTGGACAGTGCAAACACGTTCATCTGTTTCTTTTTTGGCTTCCAGTCGGTTTCACTTTCAGATTCTCATGTTTCACACGCCAGCCTTCAGGTTTCAAGCACTGCAAGGGATACTTATTTCATTTAAACAAACAAAAAACCCGCGGCCGCCGGGCGAACACACACAACGTGTCTATTGGTCTGCAAAGCTTGAGCCCATCCCGTTCAGCGAAGCATCTTCAATCATGATGGTTCTCCGGGATTTGCAGGGGAAAGAGATTAAACAAGTGATGACGAATTAAGGATCTATTAAAAAATAAAAAGGGGGGAACAAACAAACAAACAACAAAAAACAAACAAAAGTTTTTCAGGGCTCTCAAACTGGTCCCAATAAAATATTGGCGATTACACGATTAACGTCGGATTAATGATGAGGAGCCGCGACACCGGACTCGATGCCCGAAGCAGAGTCCCACGACCTGAATAGTGACGGCGGTGTTGCCACCCGGTGGCTGCGGTGGGGTTGGAACCAGGACAGCCCCTTTCCCGCGGGGATCCAAAGGCTGTTCCGGGAGCGCGGATTTCCCGGGAGCGCGGATTTCCCGGGAATGCCATTCTGCCGCGGGAGCGCCCGCCGGGGGCTGCGCGCACCGCCGCGGGAAAAAAAACATCCCGGGGATGCTTTGTTCAATCATTTATGCTTTTAAATGGGCTAAGCAAAAGAAGTGGAGCGAGTGCGAAAAGCGGGGTTTTTTTTTATTTTTGTCGGGGAGGGGTTTCCCCCCGAATTTTTTGGTTTGTTTGCGGTTGTTTGGTTTGGGTTTTTTTCCTTTTTTT
>VXAU01001870.1:94247-135858 GCA_013399695.1 Formicarius rufipectus
CTTCCCACCCCCTGTACGCCCCCCCCCTCCTCCCCTTTCCCCACCGCCCCATCCATCCCTCCCGACGCTCCTCGCCTGCAGGTCTGCGAAGAGCAGAAGTGCGAAGAAGAAGTTTTCCCTCTGGCCATGAATTACTTGGACAGATTCTTAGCTGTGGTGCCCACTCGGAAGTGCCATCTGCAGCTGCTGGGGGCAGTGTGCATGTTCCTGGCTTCCAAGCTGAAAGAGACAATCCCCCTCACAGCCGAGAAGCTGTGCATATATACGGACAATTCCATCAAACCCCAAGAGCTGCTGGTAAGCAGCCCCCTTTATCCCTCCTATCCTCCGGCAGCGCCAGCATCGCTTCCCTGCCCCTCTCTTGGCACCCATCACTTCGCCACCCACCCCCTGCCTTTTTGTTAAAAAACCTGCGCTTTCCCCAGGTTTCTGAATGGCCAGAAAGCGCTAAAACACTCGGGGCTCAACCAGAGCGAGCGGGAGGGGGACACACATTGAGGGGACATCCTTGTCGTGCGAAGTCGTGCCATGCGGCGTTGCGAGTCCCGCGTCTCGCATCACGCTCGGGCACGGCGGAGCCGGGGTTGTCCGGGGCGGCGGATGCTGTGGTTGCCGCGGGGGGAACCGTGTTCCCCCCCCCTTGTATCCCGGTGTGTCCCCTGTATCCCGGTGTGTCCCGGTGTGTCCCGGTGTCCCCGATGGGGGACGGGACACCTCGCCGGGCGCACGTGCGCGGGGCGGGCGGCGCGGGGGCGCCCCCTGGCGGCAGCAACGCGGCGGTGCCGGGGCGGGGCGGGGGGGGGAGCTCATCCCTTCTCCTAGCCCTTCCCTTCTCCCTTCTCCCTTCTGAAATTCCTCCTCCCGTCTCTTCTCCCGTCCCTTCCCTTATCCCTTCTCCTATCCCTTCTGCAATCCCTTCTCCCATCCCTTCTCCCAGCCTTTCCCTTATCCCTTCTCCAATCCNCCCCGATGGGGGACGGGACACCTCGCCGGGCGCACGTGCGCGGGGCGGGCGGCGCGGGGGCGCCCCCTGGCGGCAGCAACGCGGCGGTGCCGGGGCGGGGCGGGGGGGGGAGCTCATCCCTTCTCCTAGCCCTTCCCTTCTCCCTTCTCCCTTCTGAAATTCCTCCTCCCGTCTCTTCTCCCGTCCCTTCCCTTATCCCTTCTCCTATCCCTTCTGCAATCCCTTCTCCCATCCCTTCTCCCAGCCTTTCCCTTATCCCTTCTCCAATCCCTTCTGCAATCCCTCCTCCCATCCCTTCTCCCGTCCCTTCTCCCATCCCTTCCCTTATCCCTTCTCCAATCCCTTCTGCAATCCCTGCTCCCATCCCTTCTCCCGTCCCTTCTCCCGTCCCTTCTCCCATCCCTCCGAGGAGTTCCCCTGGGGGATCCGCCGACAGGGTGGGTGCAGTATGCCTGGATGTAGCAGTGCCCTGTGGGTTATCAGGTGATACTTGTGTGTGTATATAAATAACCATCCCCATGGGATGGACCAGGATCTGCTCAGGGTTGCCCAGTTGTGGGACAAGAGGAGCTGATGCCCAGCAAGTTCCACCTGGACATGAGCAGGAGCTTCTTTCCCGAGCCCAGAGAGGGTGTGGAGTCTCCCTCACTGGGGATATCCCAGAACTCTCTGGATTAAATCCTATGGCATGTGCTCTGGCATGGCCCTGCTGGAGCAGGGAGGTACCACCAGGCACTGTGGTGCCTTTTAACCTGACCCATCCTGTGTCAGTCAGACTACCCTGTGCCAGCTGCTTTTCCAGGGAGGGACATGGTGAAAGCAGAAACAACTGGTAATTATTGAAGGGAATGACTAATAATTATTGAAGAGAATAACTAACATTTACCTCCATGGTGCAGGGCCCTGGGCACGCACAAGAGCCCCTTGGTGACATGGATGCTCTGTCAGAGAGATGGAAGCAGCCATCCAAATCCCAGGAGAATTTCTCCTATGAATCACTAGGAATTCAAAGAGTTTCACATGGCCATCTGAATCCCAGGAGAATTTCTTCTCTGAATCACTGGGAATTCCCCTCTGGGAGGGGCTGGCAGCTTGTGCATCCTTAGGGTAAAGAGCCTTGCCCTGCACACCCTGCAAACTCATGGGCATGAGTTGCCCTTAGTGCCGTGGACTAGAAGGGGAACTGCCCTGTTCCCCCTGTGAGAAGAGGTGGAATGATGCCCCTCCTTTCTTGCAGGACTGTAGCCACGTGGATTTAAGCACGTGTTTTAATTGTGTCCCTCTGTTTGGTCCTCTAGATTTAGTGCTCAACACCAAAACCTGTCCCATCAGGAGTATTGGGACGAGTGGCCTTTAGTTCACATCATTGCCGTTATGCTCAAACATTTTACAGGTTTTCTTGAGAAAGGCAAAAAAACCCCAACCCCCACCACCTGGTTTTTGTGGCCTTTTGCATTTATGTGCCTGGGAGATTTTTTTTCAGGCTGCAGAGGGCTCTGTCATAATCCAGCAGGAATGTCTGTAGGAAAGCTAAAGTGGGCATCTATTCAGAGAGACGACTGCAGAAATGGCATTGTGGGGTCGGTGTTTATGGTCTCTCGGCAACGCTGGTTGACGTCTCCTCGGCTGCAGAACTGAAGCCCTTCTTTCCAACACGCCAGCTCCATGAGCTGCTCGGGGGCTCCGTGGGGATCCCGCGTCCTCGGGACGCGGCGCCTGGAATTTGGTCCGCAGCAAACAGCTGCCGGATGAGGCGGCCCGTGGGTCGGAGCCCCAGGCTTTGTTGGCTCTCTGTGAGGTGTTCAAAAGTTAGTTTGAGTTCAGGTCTAAGCCCTGCTTGAAGCCCGTGGATGGATGTGCTGATGGGGTTGCCCATCCCACGCCGGGGACGGCCAGTGGTTGCATCCATGCCCCGGTTTTCCTTTGATTTCACTGGGAGTTTTGGGTGTGCAGGGAATGTGGGAATGGATCCCACATGATTTACTGGCAGATCATTTACTCAGGCTACTTCTTGGCTGTGTTGAGTGCGTTTCCTTCCTGCAAAGCCCGTCTTGGAGTAGCTTAAGCACCATTGGATTTCTCTGCGGGACATTTTGAATGCAGTGTTGGGAGGGAATGCCATCCAGCTCACTTCCCCAGTTTAGAAAAAAAGGAATGTATAGGTTATTTTTGTGCATGGCTATCCCTAGGGCTTTAAATGGCTATAAAGCAAGGACTATAGCCATTTAAAAGAAGTTACTAGGAAAGGACCACGGTGACCTTGGCAATATCTAATTGCAGGCTAAACTTTCTGGGTGGGCACTCAGCACTGGATGCAAAAAAAAAAAAGTAAAACCTTGGCAGGAGCTGCCAGGTCTCATTATTTTCAGTAGAGCTTGACATTTCTGGTGTTTAAAAAAAAAAAAAAAAGAATATAAAGTCAACAACTTCAAAGCACCAGAGGCGTATGGAAAAAATGGTTTGAGCAAAACCAATTTAGCAAGTGATAAAGTTAGAGAAATAAGTGAAGTCGAGTGTTTATGGCTTGGCTCCTCTTCTTCTCGTCCCCCTTCTGCAGGAATGGGAGCTGGTGGTGCTGGGGAAGTTGAAGTGGAACCTGGCAGCTGTCACCCCCCACGATTTCATCGAGCACATCCTAAGGAAGGTGCCTCTCCCGAAAGACAAGTTGCTTTTGATCCGCAAGCACGCACAGACCTTCATTGCCCTTTGTGCCACAGGTAGGCTGAGGGGCTGGGGCTGCACCTGCTGCCTGCTGGGGGCTTGGAAGGGCAGAGTTGTTCCTGGTGCTACATCATCCCTTCCATCCTGACACGGTGTGGGAGGAGCTGCTGAGTCCTGTGGGGCTGGCATGAATCAGGCCCTGGGACTGTAGGACCAGAATTCCTGCAGCAGGGAGCAGTTTCTGCTGTGGTCCTTGTGCAGTCTGTAAGACTGGGTTAGACCCCACTGTTCTCTGCTTTGCTCAGTCACTGATTTCTTTTAAAGTTTAATTGTAAGGTCACACGTGGGGCAGCCAAAATATGGTACATTAGCCCAAAATGTGTTGGGCTAATGCATTGCATGAATGTGTTCATAATTTTTTCATTCACTGGACTCTGTTCAGATAAAAAGTAAAAACTGTGTTTTAACATGTGTGTGACATTACCACATCCCTGAAACACAAGGAGCGACAGTTTAGAAGGTAATGATTTTTTTTTTTTTAAGAAATATTTGGATTCTTTCTCTAAGTTCATTCCAAGAAAGCAGTGAAACAATTCTGTCGTAAAGGAACCATTACAGTCCTTTTGAGTCATATGCCTGAATGCAGGTTCTGAAGATTCAGATGAGGACAGTTGCTTCTGTGGAAGAGAGGGTTGTTAATTTATACCTGTCTGCTAAACAAGTTCTGTTTGTTTGGTTTTTTGTTGTTCAAACTTTTTTTCCCCTCAGTGACTTCTAGGAAATAAGTATACTCTGAATTTTCATCCAAAGGGTTGATTTTTTGAAGGCTAGACCTGGAACAGATGAACAGCACGCAGTGTTTTCCAGAGTTACCATCAAGTAGTTTGAGGCTCAGTGTTTGAACCCACTAGTTTGACATACCTAGTCCTTTGTGATAGGAACTGTCCCACTTGTGTGCTTGCAGAGAGGAAAGCTAGACTCTGTGCAGCTTTTGGGTTTGAATGTCTGCTCCTGGGCCTGTTTCTTGGTATTTAAGATGTAGTGTCTGCTTTTACAACGTAGGCCAGCTTTTCCTACCTCAGTTGGTCTGTTTTAGAGAGTTGTATGTGGGCTGTGTTAGGGTAATTGACTTTCTGGTGACCATGATGCTCAGGCTTTCCCTTCTTTTCCCGCGTGATCCTTTGCAGACAAAAAACCACAGGGCTCAATAGAAATACCATTGTTCAAATTCTTCAGGATCACTCTTGGTAATTTATCAGCCATTTCAGACTAATTAGCTTCTTGCTTTAGGACTAATATGTTCGATCAGCTTTGCCTGCTTTCTTTGCTTCCTCCCTTTACTTCATTCACCCTGCCTTTCCCATGGACATTTCTCTGGATCCCTACAACACCATCAGCCATTAACCTCCAACACACCTGCATATGATCTTCCAAACCAGACCAACCTTCCCTCTCTTTTGTTGCTTTCCCTTCCTGCATTAGTGTTTTGGTTTGTTTTGTTTTATCCAAGAGGAAATTTTCTTGAGTGCCCTAGAATTTCATAATGATTTAACTTCTCAGATCCTGGTTTGTAGTCCTTTGCCCTTGAAGTTTTCCCTCATAACCAAACTGCTTCAAGACTGGGGGCCCTGAAGGAGTCTCCAAAGTCCATGGTTCCTTTCCACTCCATGAATTCTTTGATAGTTGGCCCCATGCTTTAGTAGTTCCTTTTACTGAGATCCAAACTTAAACCCAGTCATGCAGTTCTCTCATGTGTTTCCCCCCATGTGATCTGCTTCTCATGTTATATGTCTCCAGTGCAGGAACTGAAGTCCTTCATGAAGAGTTTAAAGAGGCAGCAAGTCAAGAGTTTCTTTTCTTACAAATTAAAGACATAAAGACTTCCCAAAAGTCAGGGCATTGAGTTGCTGGCTGTAGGTTTTCTTTTCTTCTCATGCCATTTTCCATAGACCACTGAGTTGGCATTTAGTTTTGAGGAGGACCCACAACCTTTTGCCATTTAGAAAGCAGAGTTCCTCCCCAAGCCCTCCCTCCCACATTCCCAGTTTACCAGCAAACTCCTACCCCCATTTCCATTATAGAAATGTTGTTACTACTGTATTTCCCTTTCACTGCTGCTCTTTGAAGAAAAGCCCCTTCTCATCAGACTTCCTTCCAGATCCAGTTGTCATTTCCTTTTCTTGTCCTGTTTGCTGCAGAGCTCTCATCAGATGCTCTGTTTCTTCTTTCTCTTTCTCCCTCAAAGCTGCTGCTCTCCACCAGCTCAGGTTAAGCCTGGTGTTTCATTTCCCCATTTGCCTTCTTTCAGCAATATGACCTCCTTTGACATGTGGCTTGCTCTTCCCTTGTTCCCTCCATGTGTGTTTTTAGCCCGGGTTTGACTCTTTCCTGTTCCCAGACCTGACCTCCCTGCCTGGCTCACAGCTCTGCTCTGGAGCGCAGCAGTGAATCCTGATTCATCTCGGCACAGCTTTCTCTTCTGTCAAGTACTTTTTCTTCAGTGTATCATGCAAAATCTGGCACGTTTCAAACTTTATTCCTCTAGCCTGAATTCTTCACCAACTGCTCCGTTTTCTTTTCCCAGCAAAAACGTTACAGCCAAAATTCCCAGATGTTCCCTGCCTGTCCAGAGCCGGCTGTGATCTCAGTCCTGCAGCACTTTGTGTCAGCAAACAGAGGGAAGCAACCATTAGCAGTTCTGCTGGATCTGTAGGATCACTTCAATACTCATCTCTATTCTCCTTTCCCTTTGAACCTCCCTCAAAAGGAGGTGATAACTCCGTCGTTCAGTGTATTCCTTTCAATCACATTTGATCACTTTGGCACCCTTTCCGTTTCTCTGCCTCTATTTGGAGCCCAGTTCCTGAAACAATCTGCCTGGATAGGAACCCACAGCCTCTCCCCAGTCCTTGCAGTGATTAATGATTCACATGAGCATGACTGAAACTGGAATGTATCCCTCTTTGCCCTTGGTCCCATCTGAGCACAGGGCTGCTGAGCAAGACAGAAGCTTGTTCCCTGAATAAAAAGTTTTCCCTTTCTGCTGCCCTACACTTGCAGTGGTTCCAGGAGTCTCCTCCTCCACGAGAAGGGGTGAAAGAAGCATCCACCCCCAGCCCTGGTGGTGCTGCCAGTGCAAGCAGGGAGGTGTCACTGGGAGAGAGCTCATCTGTTGGCTGGGAATTACCCACATATAGGACTTTTTTTTTCCCAGCTGCCTTGCTCACTGCACAGTGAGAGTGTACAGATGGACATGATGCACTGGCATAGCCTGCTCTGTCACCGTGTCATTTGTTTTCTCCTCCTGCTGGTGGCTCCCTGTGCGAGGTAAAATCTCCCTCAGGAGGCTTTGGAGTTCTAAAGGCACCGAGAGGCTGCGTTTGGAGCCTTTGTCCTTACAATAATACTTGGTAAAAGTGTTGCCTACTGCTTCTCTCTTACAAGGAGAGACTGCAGGAGCTGGGCCTGCTTAGTTTAGACAAGAAAAGACTGAGAGGGCATCTCATCAGTGCTTACAGATGTCTCACAGGTGGGTGCCAGGAGCACGGTGCCAGGCTCTCTTGAGTGGTGCCCAGTGACAAGTCAAAGAGCAATGGCCATAAACTAAAACACAAGAAGTTCCACCTCAACATGAGGGAAAACTTCTTTACACTGAGAGTGGCAGAGCACTGGAACAGCTGCCCAGGGAGTGTGTGGAGTCTCTTTGAAGGCATTCCAAACCCACCTGGACACTTTTCCTGGGTCACCTGCTCCAGGTGACCCTGCCCTGGTGGATGATTGGACTGGATGCTCTGCAGGGGTCCCTTCTAACCCTAATGATTCTGTGGTTCTCTCTGCAGGGATGGATCCCATTTATCTGTGAGTCCAGTGGAGATGTCCTTCTTTTGCTCACTGGGGTCATGTTGCTTTTCCACTTTGCCCACACCTCCACCTGTTAATTGCTTTGCACCCTCCATTCGCCCTCTGTCTCTTTGCACAGCACTCCACAGTTTGGAAGTGTTTTCCTCAGGGCCTTGACCATTTGCATGTGCTGTGCTCCAAGCCAGGGAATCCCTCCTGGACGAGTGGGAGAGGGCAGAAGGTACAGAGGTGTGTGTGTGTGTGTGTGGAACTGCTGCTGCTTAAAAGAGACCCATGCATTGTTTCCTTGACTTCAACGTGCCCTTCACTTCTTCCTCCACCCTCTTTGGAGTCAGGGATGTTCACAGCTGCTTCCTGGTGTCCCACTCTCTTCTTGGAGGCTGAACACTCCATTTTTGGTGCAGGATACCTCTTTCTGTGGGAGGGTCTGTAAGGACTGGTGGGGTTTGGGGAAGGACAGCCCTGTGCACTTGCAGGAAGAGCAGCTGCCTATCTCTGAACACGAGCTGCAGTGGGGACACTCATCTCAGTGAGGAGCTGTGCAGGGGTTTAGCTGAGTGGCATGCAGAACTTGGAAGCAGAAATCTTGTCAGGCTTGCAGAGGCAGAATGCAGCTTGTGTCAAACCCTCCACTCAGCACTTTGCATGGTCTCTGCTGTGAGTCCTAAGGCAAGTGGGATATTCCTATGATGGATGCAGTGCGGCATCTCAGGGCAGAGGCTTCCAGAGCCTGTGTCAGCAAAGAGGCTGAGAAAGAAAAGGGAAATTTCAGCTGTAAGTCAGTTCTGTATAGTGTGCCAAACCTCTGCCCACTGTCTCTGGGACATAAATCACCTGCACTTGAAAGCTCAGAAGGCTTTTTTTTGGACTTCTGGGCCAAATCCTGTATCCTTCTTTAGACACAAGTTCTGTAGAAGTCACTGGGAGTGTTGTCTGAGCAAGCTGAGACCCACAGCCCTAGCAGTGATCTGCAGGCTAACCACACAGGATGCTTTGTAGTACAGAGAGGCATGTTTGGTCCTCAGGACTCCTGCTGGGCAAGTCTTCTGTGCATCACCTTCTCACCCAGTGTAACTTACTGGGCTCTGTCCCTGCAAAGCATGATATGAGTCTTGTCTGGGACACGTTCTTCGCAGAGGGAAAGAAGTCCGCAGAGGCTTCATTGTGTGAATTAATCTCATTGGATATAAAATCCATTTTGCAGAGTGGCAGTGTTTGCACTTCTTGCAGTGGCAGAAGAAAGAGTAATCCAGGTGAATTCATTGCTATACAAAAGAAGGTTCTTGCTTGGTCCAAGGAGGGGCAGCTCATATCTGTATATTGAGCTTTCCAGACAAATGGAGCCACAAGAACCAAGGAACAGGTAATCAGGGCCTGGGGAATGTTTCATGACCAGTCAAGTCTGGGAAGATGAGTTTGAAAGAAATGGAGCAAGAGAGCCTGTGCTGACACAAGCTGGCACAATTTCAGAGCTGCCAGATGAGTTGCCCTCTTTCCTGCCAGCTGCAGGTCTGACCTCTCTGTGCTTCAAGCACTAACATCATCCTGATCCTTGGTTAGGCTTCCCTAAGGAAGGTGTGGAATAAGTGAAAGTAATAACCAGTGCAAACAATGGTTCAGAAGTAGGGTTTGCAATCAGCTAATGAGCATTTTATGGTGGCTGCTCATGTTAATGTAGATTGTTCAGTGTGTTTCCCTGCCCTGACCTCACTTCAGGGGTTGTGATCAAACATCAGCATTTAGGATACTTCAGACCCATTTGTGTAAAGGCCAAATACTACTTGTTTTACCCAGGGACAGAATCAAGTGTCTGCCCTACCTCCTGCTCAGAGAATGGAAGCATGTCTGCATCCTGTTTTACTTGGCAGTCATTGGTTGGGTTGTAGCTGGTCCTGCCACGACCTTTCTTTGAAGGGTTGAAGAATCTTCTGGTTTTGCCTTTTGAAACAGAAAGAGTTAACTTGGGGGAAATCTGCAGCATCGTGTAGAAATGTGAGAGCAAGAATAAAGAATGGCCAATGCAGTTAAAACCAACTGCATTTGAAAAAGAGAGTAGCACAGCAACACTGGAATTGCATTTGGATCAGAACAGGCAAGAATTAAATCCACTACTGCTGTTGTTTCCCTTAGACCTTTCTTTTGAACTTCTGTGGCTAAATACAGATCCATGCCTGTCTTCACAGTGCACATTGGTTGGGTGAAGTTTGAGGCTGGTTGTGACCTTTACCTCTAGGTGGTTTTTAAAACTGGTGTATCAATACTTGTTTTCCTGATGGAGGTAACATACTTTTTTTTAAAATGCTCTTCTCCCCCCTACACACCATGAGAAGCATAACCTTCCTTAAGACAGCAGTTTCCAATTCTGCAGTTGCAACTCTGAAAATAAACCTCTGTCAAACGACAGAGAGGAAAATGGACCGCTTAAAAAATCACAACCAGCAGCCAGAGCTGCAAAAAGGGTCACTGTAAGAAGGTGGAGAGTTCCCCCACATGGCTTTGACACACTGAGCGTGTTCAATGTGGATATTTGGTCCCTGGTTTTTAAGGGCCTTGAGGAAATAGGTGATACTGAAATGGGGGTGGGATAGTTTCTAGTGTTTGTTGCCTGGGAATAGAAAGTAAAGCAAGTCCTGCTCTCCAACATCGCAGTATCTTCCCTGGAATTGTTCCTGTGCTCAGATTCTCGTTGCCCACACGTTGTGACATCACTCCTCTAAATCGCATGACTCTTCTTCTGTACTTTCCCCTGGAGTGGCATAATCACAGAATCAATTAAGTTGGAAAAGACCTCTGAGAGCATCGAGTCCAACCTATAAACCTATAAATCACAACCAAGTTAGAGTCAGAGCCGTGCCTTCGATGTAAGCTCTGGGTGCCCAATAACCAAGGTCTGAAAGAAGGGTTTTGCCCACAGCCCTGCTTCAGGTGTCCAGGAAAAAGTGCTTTATGTAAAATTCCAGGTGTCCAGGAAGAGCTCTGTGTAAAATTTCACCTGTAGTTCAGGGTCCATCATATACGACAAGAATTTGAAGTAAACACAGGTTTCAGCTTCACGTGTTTAAACCCTCTATCTCTCCCTTTTATATTTTTATTTTATTTATTTATTTTTATTTAGTCCTGGAAGCAGTTTTTACCTGCGTGAGGATGGTGGGCTTTGGCTTGTTGCCATAGAGGAGGCAGAGATTGAAGTTTATAATTGATAAAAGCATGCAAAAAACTTGTTTTGAATTTCTCAATGGAATCTTAAGGGACTCTGAGGGCGATTCTGCATCCCCTCAGATACGGTTCTTAATATTTATGCTTCCATTGCACCTTGACAAACATTTCACGTAGTTATTGCTTTGCTTGAATATGGAAATATGTTAATTATGGCCTTTATTCTGCTGCCTGCTCTTTTCCTCAGCCTTTTCTATTCAACCCTCTAGGTGGCCCAGCACAATGTGGCTCCTTTTCTTTCAATGAGCTCTTTCCACACTAATAGGGTCCAGGGTGATGTGGAGAACCATGTGCACAAAATTGGTGCACCACCCCCCATTCCTTTGTGGGCATGTCAGGTTAAATTCATATCAGCAGGAGGGTCACTGCCATGATTTTCAATAGCACGAGATGAGGTGATGACTCCAGACAATGGTGCCACACTCTCCAGTTGGAGACACTTGCCTCACCAGTTGCAGTAGTTAATTAATATGCTAAAAATAGAAGGCAGTGATACAAATCGCTGCCTGTTGTACAACAAAGACTGGGCATGTGTAGCTTTGATAGCCAAGTTTATGGTGCTTGTTATGGAGGGAAGTTAGTTTAGAGCTGGGGGCGATGTAAGACTTTCTGGATGCTGAGCTTTAGTCACTCTGGGCCTCTGGCCATTCGCTCGCTGTCTCATTTGCATTATGAATGACATTAAGGGAACTAACAAGGTTATTGGGCATAGAAATGTTCGCCTGTGACCCCACGTGGAAGCAGACCTACAGCAGTGCTGCTTGGCAGGGACACTGTGCCTCTTTATTCAGCTTCCTAGGAAGACAGTTCCTGGGAGGAGGTGTAAAATCGACCACGGGAACACCGGTGTTGGGACGATGGGGAGGTCTTGGGGCAAAGCCTCTGGGAGGCAAGGAGGTCCAGAGGGCAGGCTGGACCCGTGTCTGGGTGAAGCTGCTCCCTGGGGTCCCAGTGCCCACGGATGAGGGTGTGGGTCCAGCCCATCTCTGCCTGCTTCTGGCTCAAGTGGTGAGTGGGACAGGGCGGGATTTGGTTCTCACAGTTGGGACTGTCCAAACACTGATGGAGTTTGAGAGGCTTTGCATCACCTTTTTTTACTCCAGCCTCCTCAAAACTCGAGATGAGGAGGGGTAAATCACACAAAGCCCATTCATACCCATAGTAACCAAAGTTAATTTCTTTGGTAAAGTCCAAAGATCAAACGCAGCAGTTGCTTTCCCAGCTTAGGGTCACATTGGCCAAGTGAAGCCTTGTCCACATCCACAGTGGCAATCCCCAGGAAATGCAGTGTATGCCAGAGGAGAAACAGATCCGTGGAAGTCTGATCTGCTTTAATGTATCCCTTTTCTGAGGAAGTCAGTGGGATTGCTGAGGAATCACTCGGTGCAGATGGGAGCAGATTTTGGGGATGTGAGGTGTCTTCTGTAAATGTTTGAGCGTTCATAAGTTTTAGAGCTTTTTGTGATTTGCTCTCTGGACCAGGAGGACACTGGACAGTCACTCAGGCCCATAAACACTTGTAGCCTTTATAAAAACCTCTTGTTATCAGAGTCCTTTAACCATTCCTGCTCTTCATGTTGGATTTTTTGTGAACTGGTGTCTGCTGGTTTGCATGAATTCACATGAGGTAAATATGAAAAGGATTTTGATCACAGAATCCTTAAGGTTGGAAAAGACCTCTCAGGTCATTGAGTCCAACCATTAACCCAGCACTGCCCTGTTCACCACTAAACCATATCCCCATTTCCTTTCATCCTGTCCCTTGTTCCCTGGGAGCAGAGCCTGACCCCCACCTGGCCACAACCTCATAAACACCTGGCTGTTTATGTGTTGCTTCTTCCTTCATCTCCATGTAACAGGGATCTATTGATCCCATCTTACAGGTCCAGCACCTGAACACAGCTGGGACAGTTCATAATGTCGAGGCTACACAGCTGCATAAAGGGACAGAGGGACATCTAGTGGGATTTCTACTCTCTCTCCGTGTGCAGGTCATCAGAAATATTCCCACAGGGTTCACCTTACCTGTGACTTACCACATGGAATCAGAGAGTCATGGAATTGTTAAGGTTGGAAAAGACCAACCATTAACCCAGCTCCTCCATGTTCACCACTAACCCACATCTACAAGCTTTTCAAACTCTTCCAGGGATGGTGACTCCACCACTTCCCTGGGCAACGTGTTCCAATGCCTGACGACCTTCTGTGTGAAGAAGATTTCCTATTATCCAACCTAAACCTCCCCTGGTGCAACATGAGGCCATTTCCTTTTGTCCTGTCATTTGTTCCCCAGGAGAAGAGACCAAACCCCACCTGGCCACAACCTCCTGTCAGGGAGCTGTAGAGTGATAAAATCCTCCCTGAGCCTCCCCCTCTCCAGGCTGAGCCCCCCCAGCCCCCTCAGCTGCTCCTCACAGCACTGACTCTCCAGACCCTTCCCCAGCCCCGGTCCCTTCCCTGGACACGCTCCAGCCCCTCAATGTCCTTCCTGTATTGAGGGGCCCCGAACTGGGCACAGGGTTTGAGGTGTGGCCTCCCCAGTGCCCAGCACAGGGCACAGTCCCTGCCCTGGTCCTGCTGGCCACTCTATTGCTGAGCCAGCCCAGGTGCCCTTGGCCTTCTTGCCCACCTGGGCACCCCTGGGCTCGTGTCCTGCTGCTGGGCAGATTCCCAGTCTCTCTTCCCCAGCCTGGAGCTGCAGGGGGTGTTGTGACCCAAGGGCAGGACCAGGCACTTGGCACTGTTGAACCTCACTCATCCCATTGTCTCTGGTCCATCAATCCAGCCTGTCCAGATCCATCTGCACAGCCTTTCTGCCCTCCAGCAGTTCAACATTCCCACCCAGTGTGGTGTCACCTTCAAGCTGACTGAGGGTTCACTCAATCCCCTCATCCAGGCAGTCAGTAGGGATATTAAAGAGAACTGGCCCCAACACTTTTAGTCCCAACCACTAGTGACTGGCTGAGAGTGCAGTCATGGCAGTGCCACTCCCAGCACCTTGCTGAGATCAGCATCCTCAGGTGTAAGGATGTCCTCAGGGCTGTGTCCTGCACTCAGGAGTCAAGGTTCTCCTCTTGGCTCGCTCATTAGTGAGGCAATATCATTTAATTTCCAAGAATCAGCGTTCCTATGCACAATGAGTTCTTGTGATGACAGTAGTCCATAATCGCAATTTTCAGAATAGTGGCAGTCCGTGTTCCTTGCTTCACTTGGTGGGAATTTGCTCCTTCAGAAGTGCTTGTCAGAGTGTGCTGTCAGCTGAGCTGCCCTGGTAGGAAGGGGCATGCGGTGGTGGGCTCGCAGGTGGTCACCTCCTGGAGACCTTGTGAGACACATAAATCCATGTCAGGGTTTCAACTCCTCCTTTTCTCTGTCCACTTCTAACACCCCCCCTTTCCAGTCCATCTGGATGAATGCTGTGACCCAAGTCCCGTTCTTACAGGACTGCTGCAATCCCAGGGACATGTTCCAGCCTGGAGGAGAACATGCTGTCTCCACAGCTATTGAAGCATCTGTCAGCTCTGAGTCTGAGAGGCTGAGAACAACTCCCCATGTGTCTAAAGCTTGAGGGGTCACTCAGGCATCAGCAGGGCTACAGAATTTGTGCTGGATGCACAGAAGGGATTTGGGATCTGCATTTGGGCAGTTTCCTGTAGCAATCTCTGTCTGTGTCCTGAACACGTTGCTTGGGGTTTATTTCCTACTCAGTATTGCTTTGTTGTGCTCTGCCTTCACCTCCAGCCTCCCCAGCTGAAAACTGGTACAGGAAGGTTTGTTAATGAGTTGCTGCTGAACCAAAGATCTTGCAAATCAAGTTTCATTTTAGGAATATGTCAAATGATGTAGAAGATCTCCTGAAAATGGTCTTTAGTGAGACGTGCTGATAAACCAGAGCCTATTGGAGCATCCTAACCCATCAAATTGATATTTAAAGACCAGGATTTTATTTTATTTTCTCTTCTTGATTTCACAGATGTGCGAGAGGAAGTTCTGAAATGTGTTTTCAGCTTGTTTATTAAGAAATAGTAGTCATGACAAATGGGATCTCTGTTTTTTCCTCTGGTTAAGTAGCTATGGGCTGTAAGTGTTCTCACTTCCTAATTGCTAAGGTAGTAAAGATGAACCGTTAATTAAAATCTCTTTCCCGAACAGGTCTTTAAATGCTCGAATTAATTAAGTCTTTAAAAATTAACGTGACTAAAAATCTCCTTTTGGTCCTTTGTGATACCTTATTCCAGTTAGTTTTCCAGTTAACACAGAGGGGTCTAATGTGACCTAGACCCAAATTTCTGACAGAAATTACAGAAAGCCTCCTTCATCTCTTTCCTTTTCTTTAAAACTGAGGAAAGACTATTAAAAATTGTCCAGGTTTACTTTATGCATCAGTGAGAATAAAAGACCCAACTGCATTTCCATTTTAATTTGCAGGTCTGTTCCCCCTCCTTTGACTGCTCGTGATGAGCAGTGTGACTAATGAGCTCCACAGGACCAAAAAGAGTGGCACTTTTCCCTTTCTTCTCCTTCCCCGGGTTTTATTCTTGGGTGTGGTGGTTTTGTTGTTTTTTGTGTTTTTTTTCATGTTGCTTGCCTCTGATGTTTTTGCAGCTTTTCTGGTCTGGGCTTGGACTAATTCCCAGATCTGTCCCTGCAGATTTTAACTTTGCCATGTACCCACCATCAATGATAGCAACTGGAAGTGTGGGAGCAGCCATCTGTGGCCTTCAGCTCGATGATGGGGACAGCCTCACAGACCTCCTGGCCAAGATCACCAACACAGACGTGGTGAGTGTCCTGCATTCCTCTCCTCCTTTCCCTTCTGGGGCCACAGTGGAGCACCAGGAGATGAAACCTGTCCTGCTCCTGAAAACTCAGCAGAGCGAGGGAAGGGGATGCTTCCAGAGTGAGTCGCAGGCATGGTCCCAGCCTTGGCATCTCCAGAGCCCCATGGACTCCAAGGATCAATTGTTATTCAGCCTTACTGGTTTAGCATCTTGGTGGGCAGAGGCTGCTCTGCCTGCCCTGGCTGGTGGTGCAGAGTCGCAGCCCCCTTGATGGGGTGAGCAGGCAGGCAGCCTTCCCTGGGGCATGAAGGAAACCAGGAGGTCTTGTGGTGGTGTTGGTGCTGGTGTTTTTGCAACCTTGAAACTGCCCTCACCGAGCCATCATTTGAAAATCCTTGGCTTGAAGGAAGTGACTGAGCAAGTTCACCAAAAATGGGAGAGAATTCCGATGTGTCTTCTTTTCTCACAGTCAGATTGATCCTAATTTTCAAGTGCACTTCTGTGGCTTCCCATTTCCTTTGACTGGAACTGGATTTGCATGGAAAGAGGAACATTTCCAGTTCTGAATGCTTATAGTGGGGAACTTAAAGATCATCTCATTCCAACCCCCTGCCATGGGCAGGGACCCCTTCCACCAGCCCAGGTTGCTCAGAGCCCCATTCAACCTGGCCTGGGACACTTCCAGGGATGGGGCAGCCACAGCTTCTCTGCCCAACCTGTGCCAGGGCCTGCCCACCCTCACAGGGAACAATTTCTCCCCAATATCCAATCTAACCCTGCTCTCTGTCACTCTGAAGCCATTCCCCCTTGTCCTGTCCCTTCAGCCCCTTGGAAATAGTCTCTCTCCATCTTCCCTGTGGGCTCCTTCAGGCACTGAGAGGCCACAATGAGGTCCCCCCAAAGCCTTCTCTTCTCCAGGCTGGACAATCCCAGCTCTGCCAGCCTTTCCTCCCAGCAGAGCTGCTCCAGCCCTCTGATCCTCTTGGTGTCCCTGCTCTGGCCTCATTCCTGCAGGAAGGACATCAGCATTTTTTTGGAGCAAGACCAGAGGAGACACTGGCATTATCAGAGCAGCTCTGCTGGGAGGAAAGGCTGGGAGAGTTGGATGTAAGGTCCTTTTTGCAGCACCTTGCAAATATTGAACAAACTTTTTATCTCCTGTGCTCAATTATTCTACACAGATTTTTTCAGCCTGAAAGAAAATACCTACAAAAACACCTTAGTAGTTCTTAAATGGTTAGAAAAAAACAACATGGGGTTTTTTTCCATTGACAATTTCTTCACACCTTTTCTTTTTAAATTTCAATGATTTTGGGGTTCTTTTGACAGAAATGTACTTTTTGCCATCCTGCTGAAAATCTTTCCAGATCTGACTGAGGCTGCATTCCTTTGGGGAAAAAAAAAATGCTCTTCCCAAATAACAAAGAACTCTGAACATTTTACTGTTCACATCTCCTCTCCAAATGCCTGTTGGCATTGAGACAGCGTCTTTTTTTTTGTCCCTGGTGTCAACCCACAGCAGCACAGACCATGGAGGGGAGACCCAGTCCCCACATCAGAGCACACTTGGGATAAAAGGAGGCTCTGGATAATTTAATTGCTGAAAAAGAGAAGTCTTTGGTGAAGTTAGGGGTGCTGTCATTTTATTCAAGGTGTTTCCATTGTTGTGGCAGAAGTAGCCGTAACTCTCTGCAAGCTTTGAAGTCTCAGACCAACCAAAAGTGGCCAAAATTTTTAACTTGGACAAAACAGTGTATTTTTTCATGAGCCAGATACTTGGATTTGGGAGAACTGTTCTGGTGGAAATTTTCCTTGTGACTTCTGCATTGGAAAAATGCAAAAGGACCCACGACTGGAAACTTTAATCCCACATGTTAAAGCCTGAGAGGGAGAGAGAAGCAACTGAAAAGAGGGTTTCAGGGAAGGATGGAGCAGTCTTAGCAATAGGTAGTAATACCAGCCTCATGTGTAAAATGTATTGTTGGGAAAAATGTACTGGCTGGATTGTGTAAGAGTTAGCCCAAGGCTGTGTTAATAAAGAGTAAAGACTATTGTAATAGATTTTACACTGGGACTTAATTAAAGTTGAATGAACAGCTTCAGTTCTCTCACTTCCTAATTTCTGATGCCTGAGAGCTGTTCCTGCAGTGACACAATTAATTCATTGTCACTGTGTGAATGTCTTTGTTTTCAAAGGGGAGGTTAGGGAAGAGGGGGAAATGAGAGTTCCTGGGCTTCAGGAGCATCCCATGGTAGAAGAGCAGGGGAACTCCCAGAAGTTGCAGTTCTGCAGAGGAGAAACTTCTTGCCCGCCCTGTGCCTCGTGGTAGCCCACAGGAACCCATCAGGAAGCTGGGGGGAGAGTCCTTCCCAACCAGAGGGTGCTGGGGGACTTCTGGTCCCTTTTGGGTTTGCTGTGTGTGATTGTTTAGCAGGGGAAACGGGGGGTAGGACTTTCTCCCTGCCTTTTCCAAAAATGTCACTGTCTGAGGTGAGGCACGAAAAATCTCAGCTTCAAGCGTGTGAAAAGAGACAATGATAATGAAACCCTGATGCAGCTTCCCTGCAATGAGCTTCTCTGGACTTTTACTGGTGTATAATGATAATTTAAGGGTGCAGTCTGTTTTCTGGGACATGACAGCATAACCCAGGAGGCTGAAATCAGTGGAGTCATTTCAGAATCACACTGGTGTAACTGAGACTGGGGTTTGGCCTTTAGTGCTAAAATGAATGTTTTTAATGGATGTTTCATTAAGAATTAGACCAAAAATATGTTATTAATAAACAGTTTTTAATTTAGAGCCCAGCTGTTGGGGGAGCAAGCAACCAGCACATTGATTGTTTGAAACACATTGGTGTTGGATATCCTCGTGTGAATCCAAAGCAGAGCTCCAGACTCGAGACAGGATTGTACAATCTTCCTAAAGGGATAATTATTCCTCATAAATAGATGTCCTGGGCTGCTTGGTGAAGGTTAAATCACAGTCTGGAGAAACAGCAGGGCCATGCAGACCTGGGTTTCATTACTCCTTCCACCTACCAAAATAAACACCAGGGAGCTGCTCTTGGAGCAGCTGAGAAGCTCAGCAGCCTTAGGGGTCGTGGAAGTTGCTCTGCATGGTGTATCCGAATTGCCTTTTGTCAGTGTTACTGTCCCCAAGAGTCATTAAGAGCCAGTCCCACACACCTTAGGGAGGTGATTCCCCCCCTCTGCTCTGACCCTCTTAGAGTACTGCTCTGAAGGTGTCCCAAACATAAGAAGGACATGGACGTGTTGGAGAAAGTCCAGAGGAGCCAAGAAATTGATAAGTGGGCTGGAGCACCTCCCTGATGAAGACAGGCTGAGAGAGTTGGGGATGTTCAGCCTGGAGAAGAGAAAGTTGTGTGGAGACTTCACAGCACCTCCCAGTAAATGAAGGGGCCTCCAGGGAAGCTGGAGAGGGACTTGTCATCAGGAATTGTAGTGGCAGGACAAGGGGGGAATGGATTCAGACTGAAACAGAGAATTTAGCTTAGGTATTAGGAAGAAATTGTTCCCTGTGAGGGTGGGCAGGCCCTGGCACAGGTTGGGCAGAGAAGCTGTGGCTGCCCCGTCCCTGGAAGTGTCCCAGGCCAGGTTGGATGGGGCTCTGAGCAACCTGGTGGAAGGTGTCCCTGCCCATGGCAGGGGGGTGGAACTGGGTGATGTTTAAGGTCCCTTCCAGTCCAGATCCTTCAATGACCACAGTTCTAACTTCACACTGCTCTGCAGCATGGGGATTTCATGCTCCATCGTGTTCTCCTGCCAGGGGGTGGGAACATTCCCTTTGTTGCTCCTTGCAGAGGAGAGGCTGGTGGGCAAAGGGTTAACAGACCTCCTCACAGGAAGCCTTGGAGCTCCCTGTGCATCTCCTGGTGGGTCATTGCAATGGAAAAACAAACAGCTCAGGAAGTCAGGAATTTCCACAGCATCCCAGACCAGTGTGAGGAGTATCCTGCCCCTCCTGGAGCCAGATGCTCTGGGGGAGGATGCGAGCATCCCTGCTGAGCACAATGATGGGATGTGAGGAGGGATAGCTGAGAGGGCAGGGCACATTTTAAGGCTTTGCAGTGAATATTCTGCAATGCCCCAGACCTGTGTTGGGCCAATCTGCCCCCTCACCTCCTGGAGGAGCAGCCACCCATCAGTTCAGTGTGTCAGCTCACCAGCCATTGGGTCTGGGAGCTGCCTCTCTGGGCATGCTTGGGAGTGTTCCCAGAAATCATGGGCAGGGCATGTGTGCCCTGGCCACGTCTCTTCCCAGAGCAGAAGGACATGAAGGTTTCTGAGGAGCTGGAGAAACTACTGCAGGGGCAGGTAGATGAAAATCTTCACCTCTTATAAAGCACCTTGGAGCAGAGTTTTGTCGGCTGAAGGAAGTGAGAGACACATAACTAAGTTTTAGACCTCCAGACCCCCCCCCCAATCTATTTTCTATGAGGCTGAATGCACTGAAATGTAGAAACTGTTGTCTCATATTAAAAATGTGGTCAGGGTTACATCACCAACAGAAGCTGGCAAGGTTAGGTCCCAAATTAAGCTGATTAGTAGCTGTCTGTTTAATGAGCTCTGCAGCACTGTGGTCACCAGGAAGGGCTTGGTCAGGTCCACGGTGTGTGATAGTGGGGCTTGTGTGTGCACATGAGGAGCACCTTCTTCATAGAGCCCAACTCTCCAGGTCGCATCCAGGTGACACAAGGAGTTGTCCTCCCCGGCATCAGCAGCTGGGGAGAGGTTTTTCAGGCAGAGCCAACATGTAAGCCTGTGCATGGGCACAATTCCTTTCTAAAAGGCTGTTCCCAGATGGGAACTGGTGTGTATTGAGTTGCTTGGAAAATCCCAAAGCATATTTAAGGCCCTGAGGTAGAAAGAAAACCAAGGGACCAAGCCTTTCTTAGAGCCTTGTTGAACGAGCTGGCTGTGAGCCCTTGTGAATGTGGGCCCACAATAAATGGCATTTTAAATGGCACTTACATGTGCCACAAATGTCAGTGCTGGGATTTTTTCTTTAATCCCCAAGATCCAAGAAGTCCCTTTATAAAGATCCCTGCAACTTTCTGCCCAGAGACGGAGCTCAGAACCCTCGCCAAGCTCAGGAACTGAGTTTGTGTTGGGCTGCAGTATAAAATCGTGGCAATCTCCCTTGAATGGGCCACAGCTGAACATTGTCCCTCCAGCACACACTCCATTTATCCTTTCCTTTGTAGCCTTCAGGGGCTGTGGTTTTGGAACCGGGGTGGGGAACGGGACTCGCTGCATCTCACCCTGCCTTATTTGTTGCATTTTGTATGCGAGGGAACCAGAGGCGAAGCAGCCTCGGAGAGAAAGGAAGAATGAGATAGTTTCCTCAGTTGTCTTGGCCTGAGTTGGCAGCTTCTCCCTTTCATTCAGCCCTTTGTCCCCACAGTGAGAGCCGTGCGTGCATGGCAACAATGGGGTGATGCGGCCACGGCGGAGTTCCGTCACATCCATTCATAAATTCGGCTCTCCAAGGAAGCCAAACCCCTCCCGAGGAGCCCCGAGGAACTGGCTCTGCAGCCAGAGGAGCTCTCAGGGCATGGCCAGGCTGCTTGGAGACTTGCCCTCCACCCCCAGCCCTATGTGACACGGGCAGGTTGTCACAGCTTGTTTTCCAACACCCCCATCCCCTTTTCCCAACAAAGGCATTGGGGTGAATTCCCAGCTTTTCACAGTTCCAGAGTATCACCTGTCGGGCAGAGCTTGGAATGCCAGAGTCACATCAAGCAGGGAGTGTCATCCCAGGCGTGGTGTCTGCCCCCTGGGTCACCCTGCTGGCGTTTTTGCTTTGCTCTCACCTTTTTCCAGGTCTAAAAGCCACATTCTCTGCCACTGCGATGAGAAATAACCCACATGAGCA
Source organism: Formicarius rufipectus (assembly GCA_013399695.1). Lineage (NCBI taxonomy): Eukaryota > Metazoa > Chordata > Aves > Passeriformes > Formicariidae > Formicarius > Formicarius rufipectus. Next base: position 115,628 of record VXAU01001870.1, read on the forward strand.
GCAGGAAACCAACAGAGTGACTGCTGAAGCAAAGAAATGCTGTCAAAAGGGCGGGAAAGACCAAAAAAATTGCAGAGAAAAATGTCTCATCTTTCACAGGCTTAATGTTAGTCACCTTATTTATTGCATTATTGCAGTAATGTAGCAATAATGAGTGGAGAAATTCTGGCATAGATGAGAGGTTTTTTTGGGTTTGTTGTGCTCTTTAAGCAAGATGTCCTTACTAATCCACATGAAATGCCCTTTGGAACAGCAAATGTCATTTTTCTGTTTTTCCAGATGGAAAAAGGGGCACAGAGACTCACCTGTGATTGATGTTGGTTGTTACAGCAGCAAAACCACATATTTAGGAGGGAAAATATTTCCGCTTTTAAACTGCGTCCGTGAGATCGTTGTGATGCCATAAGTGCAGTAAATGGATGTGATGTTCCCACAGCAGAAGTATTTTTCTGATTTCCCTTTTGCAATTAGTTTTAAGCAAGAGGAGGAGATTGAGGGCATTAATTTGTGAATTAATTAATGTGTATGTGGAAGACCAACCACCCTTTAACACAAAAATGCCAGAAGGTACTTCTGGCATTCCCAACCAAGCACTCAGCAGAGTACGCAGGGTTTGGATCCAGACTCCCAAATCCAGTCAGGGGCATCAAAATGTGTCCAGCACAGTTACAGCTCAGTGTTTTGCACTGTTTGCATGCAAATATTTTGTATGCTTATGTTGTTTGTATGTATATAGGTTATATATAACAACAGCCCTACTGTTACTCTTCAGCAGTTGGTTGTGAAGGAGAGTAGAGTTGCATTTGGTTTTTGAAAGGCCTTGAGAAATGACCCACTCAGGCACTGAGTGGGATTGTCCTCAGCCTGGCTTTTATCTGGCTCAGGCTTTGGCAGGGGTTGGCCTTTTTGTTCTGTGATTGCTGATGCACAACCCCTCACCATATAGGTAGGATCTTGTCAAGGACTAAGCAATATTTAAGTCTAACAGAATATTTTGACCTTGTTAAACAGTAGCTTTGCAGGCTTTGTGTTCTTCCTGAAGTGCTGCCATAATCCATTTTCTCTGGATTTCCAAGTGAATGCCATCTTGGATGGCCAAAAGCTGGGTTGGTGCAAGGCTCAGACCAGTTCTCAGGTACCCAGATACCTTTCCTTAAATTTAGTTTCTGATAAACAGGCATTAGGGTGCTTCCTGGGGGAGGCTTTTGATTCTTTCACTCACACAAGACCCAAACTGAGATGCTAAAGGAGAATCTAAAACTCATGATACCAAAAACACTGTGTCCTGAGGCACTGTGGAACAGAGCTGAGTTCTTCCCTTCTGCATGACATGGTTTCCTACCTGCTGGACTCAGGGACCACCAAATGGGATCCTGGGGTGCACTGGGAAGGGCATTGCCAGCAGGTCCAGGGGTGATCCTGCCCCTCTGCTCAGCCCTGGGAGGCACATCTGGAGGGCTGTGTCCCGTTGTGGGCACATCTGGAGTGCTGTGTCCAGTTCTGGGCACATCTGGAGTGCTGTGTCCAGATCTGGGCACATCTGGAGTGCTGTGTCCAGATCTGGCTCCTCAGGACAAGAGGGACATGGAGCTCCTGGAGCGGGTCCAGCAGAGGCTGCGGAGATGCTGAAGGGACTGGAGCATCTCTGTGAGGAGGAAAGGCTGAGGGAGCTGGGGCTGTTCAGCCTCCAGAGGAGACCCTGAGAGGGGACCTGCCCCCCGTCTGTCAGTGCCTGCAGGGAGGGGGCAGAGCAGGGACCAGGCTCTGCTCGGGGTGCCCAGCAATGGCACAGCAGGGACGGGCAGGAACTGATGCCCAGCAAGTTCCACCTGCACAGGAGGAAGAACTTCTTTGCTGTGCAGTGCCCCAGCCCTGAACAGATTGCCCAGAGAGGGTGTGGAGTCTCCTCACTGGGGATATTCCAGACCCATCTGGACACAGCCCTGTGCCCTGAGCTCTGGGATGGAGCAGAGGTGGGACCAGATGTTCCACTGTGGTCCCTCCCAACCTGACCCACTGTAGGAATCCGTGAAGCTGTTGCTGGCCCAGGGTGTGCATGGTCTGGCAGACCTGGGCATTACATGAACACTGTGGTTCCAGGGTGCACTGTCATTTGTTGGCCTTGCCTGGCTGTGAAAGGAATCTGATGGTTTCAGTCTGGCTTAGAGTGTTTTCCACTGTGGGAGTAGGAAATAAAGAGCCACAGTCCCCTTATGGTCACAGAGCTCTGGACAGGAAGAAAGAGATGACAGATGTGTGACAGAAGTGGTTTACCTTCCTGTGATAGCCCTCCACTGCTGGCATTTGAGAGGAGTCATCTGTGTGGGGAAGGACACTTTGTGGAAAAGGACATTTGGGGTGGCACCTGTTGCAGAGAGCACCGTCATCCAAAGAGGACCATTTGGATGGGGGGCCAAGAAGGACTTGGCTGGATAAAGTCCATGGCAGAAACCAAGCCAGGTTACTAAACCAGCTATAAAATGCCTCATCAACACTCTCCCTTTTTTTTTTCTTTTATTTTAATTTTTTTTTTATTTTTTGCATCCTAATTTATCAATCCAGTCCTGGTTTTGCAGGATGGAGAGGACGTGGGTGCCAGGCTGCTCCTGGAGCTTGGAGCCATCACATCTGAGAATCCCAGTTATTGCCAGTGCAAAGCAAGAGCCTGTTGGTTAAGTCAGAGGGGCTTTCCTTCATAGCTTCCCAATTAACTCTAAATTCCAGTTTAAAACTGAAAGCTGGGAGCCAGTGTAGGAGTTACATGTTACAGAGGTGTTGAAAAGTTCAAGAAAATTAATTATGTGTAATATTCTGCAGGATCTTTCTCAGTGCTTGTGCTTCCTTCCAAGATTGTCACGAATGGAAATTGAAGTATTCAGTTAGTGGCTTGAAATAAGCAGATCCTGCCATAGAGCTGCTGATTCCTCTGTCCAGTTGTTTTCACTGCCAGCAGTGAGGCTACCCCTCATCAGACACAGAAAAGCTTTTCTTTCCTTCACATGCATTTCAAGTGTGCTGGTAAAATCACCTAGGGATGAAAGAGTTTTAAAAAAAAAAAAAAAGCAAAAACACCCCCAAAAAACACCCAACCCAACCAAAAGTTAATTGCCTTTTTAGTTCTCTACATGGTGAAGTAAAAATAAAACTGTGGAATGGAAAGTACCAGAACTATTTTAATCGTTAAAACTACTAGACCATATAGAAAAATGGGGAAGTTGATCCATGTGACAGACACTTTAAATAAAGGTTTCTTTTTTTTAATAAAAGGCAATCCTGAAGGAATGGCCCGGTCCCTGTGTTGCAAAACCTGGGCCCACTGCTGCAGTGCATTCTGCTGTTCTTTCAGGGAAGATTTGCTGAAAACAACGCAATTCATGTCCTGTCCCTTTGTCACAGTCGTAAAACTTTCATTTTTCTCCTGTCAGGGGGATCTAGAGCAAAACAAAAGTCCCTGAGAAAAATATGTACACGTACATCAACTCCCCATGAAACTTGGAAGGGTGAAAAATCGTGTGCCATGGGAAGGCCAGAATGTTTGTCCTGATGGGGATTTTTGTATGTTCCTGTATTGTGTCACTTAACCTTGGATGGACAGAAAGTTCCAGTGGTGTCTCCATTCGTAAAATAAAGCCACTTGCCTTACCACAGTATGACAGCTGGGTTGGGAAGATACTCTGAATTAGGTTTTCTTCCTTTCACCTATGAGATGAACACCCAAGGAGCTTTAGTATGCAAAGAGCAGGACTTTTTTGGGGAAGCTGTTTCATACTGAAAGCATTTTACCAAAAGTTCCTTTGTTTTAAAGAGTTCAGTGGTACATTGTTTTAAATTCAAAACCTGAGTATGGACCAGAGAAATAATGCAGAGTGATCTGTGGGTTCCCATATGAAATAAAATCTCATGTGACAATTCCAGTCAAGGCCCCTTAATTGATTTTACGTACAAAACGAAGACAAAAGAAATGACCCATTTCTCTCTTGGGTTGCCTGGAGATTTTAGCCTCTTCATACATTAAATGAATCTTGACATTGCCCATCAGAAGTTTGTATACTAATGGTGTAAATGATCATATATAAGAGGGTTTAGGAACAAAGTTGACTCCAAATGCTCAAACCGTGTGCTCCTCCTGTCACCACCCTTCCTTCCCCAAGCCTGGCTGCAAGGAAATTGCCTCATTAAGCTTTTCAGTCTGAAGCTGCTTCAAAAAAAAACCTGGCTTGTTTTCAGAGGAACATAGTATTTTGAAATTCTGCACCACTGTGCTTTAAAAGGCATTCTTATTAAAAAAAGAAAAAGAAAAAAAAGCATTATGAGTGTAGTCTCTTACTAGAGTCTCCAGACTGGTGCCCCCACACTTAAAAATGCCTTGGTCCATGAAGTGAGTTTTTGCCATTGCCCTCTCACAGGTTACAATGGGCTTCAAACCTGCCCAAGCTAAGAACAGGGGATTTTCTTTAGCTGAGTTTCTGGGGGCTTTGGCCAGTTTCAGGACAAGGAGAGGAAAGGATTTTGCAGCAAGCAGGAGCCAAGGAAAAGTGGGTGTTCATGAGTTAATTGCACCCATTGGGAGCATCAGCCTCATCAGCAGAACAGATACTCTTCACTTGGTGTGTTTCCCCAGTCTGGCTGGGAGGACAAATCAAAGCTCCCTACATGAACATGCCAACCATCTCCCAGATAACCTGGTAATGTGTAGTGGAAGTGGGGGATGTTGGTCAGAGCATCCCACAGAGGATTCCCAGGCTGGCAGTGCCCATGGATCCCCCTGGGGGTCAGTGCCCAGCTCTGTTCTTCAGCCTCGAAGTGGGAATGGTGATACTGAGTCTCCCTGCCCCTGCCAGGGCTCTGCTTAAAGTACCGTCCTGTAAAATTCCTCCTACCAAAGCCTGTGTTTATCTACTCCTTTAAGTTTTTTTGGGAGAGACTCAGCTCTCAGGCAGGCTGAGGCTGCAGAAAGTCTGCAGTATTAGTCCCTTTTCCTACCTCAGTTGTAGAAGGACTCCTCAGGGATGCTTTTAGAAGATACCATTTATCAGCACCACTTGGCAACCTACCCAGTGTCACAGTGGTGCTCCCAGTCCCAGCCCACTGCACGTAATTCTGTTTATACAGTCACAGGTTGGGTTCTATTTTTCAGTTTCTGCCCTAATGGTTTGGCACTGTTTTCTCACACTTTGTTTTTTTAAATTAAATAACCATATTATTTGGTCTCCCAGCATATTATCAGTGGCATGTTGTGCAAATATTTTAATAGCAGTCTTCTTCATCACTGTATCTGGTTTAGGTGTGGTGGATCCTTTGCATTTATTTCTGTGTTCATGCTTCATGTTTGTCGTGGGACCTCTGATGTACAGGGCTCCTGGATTTGTGTAGCTGCAGTTTCAGAGTGTTACATGGTGCAGTTCGAAATGCAGTGGCCTCTGAGACTTGGTTGTGTGTTTTTTGACTTACGTATTTTTCTGCTCTCTCCCTTTGCTTTATTGTCCTCTGTGAAATTATTGCCAGTAACTGTTCTTAGGGATTTTAAAACAGTCCTGCTCTCAGAGTGAAGAGCACACCCTATACCTCCTCCTCCTTCTCTGCTGCTGAAGTCACTTTTCTTCTCTGGAATGTGCTCAGAGAACAAATTCTATCAGGAACAGTGTGGCCAGCAGGACCAGGACAGCAATTGTCCATCCCCCTGAACTGGGCACCGGTGGGACCAGTACCAGTGTGCCCAGAAGGCTCTGGAGAGGCAGTCTGAGGGAGCTGGGGGTGTTTAACCTGGAGAAAAGGAAGCTCAAGGGGGACCTTCTTGCTCTCTACAACTCCCTGAGAGGAGGTTGTGGCCAGGTGGAGGTCGGGCACTGCTCCCCTCAAGTAACTTAACCCTCCATAGGAAAATGGAAAAAATCATATACTCTTCATTTCTTTGCAACACTTCAGGTTCCTGCTCAAGAGGACCACACAGATCATAAAATCATAGAATCACAGAGTGGCCTGAGTTGGAAGGGATCTTAAAGATCATCTTGTTCCAACCCCCTGCCACGGGCAGGGACACCTCTCACTATCCCAGGCTGCTCCAAGCCCTATCCAACCTGGCCTTGGACACTTCCAGGGATGGGGCAGCCACAGCTTCTCTGCCCAACCTGTTGAGCAGGGACCAGTAAAATACCAAGATGAGGGTCTAATGAGGGGATGAGGCTCCTCCACCTCGGAGGAGCACCAGAGGGGTAATGCACCAGAGGGATGCTCCTCCTCCTCAGGGGAGCACCAGAAGCATGCTCCACCTCGAGGGAACAGCACAGGGATGATGCTCCTCCACCTCGGGGGAACACCAGAGGGATGATGCACCAGAGGGATGCTCCTTCTCCTCGGGGGAGCACCAAAGGGATGCTCCTCCACCTCGGGGGAGCACTAGAGGGGTGATGCTCCTCCACCTATGGGGAGCACCAGAGGGATGTTCCTCCAGTTCAGGGGAGCACCAGAGGGATGATGTTCCTCAACCTATGGGGAGCACCAGAGGGATGTTCTTCCACCTAGGAGGAGCATCAGACGGATGATGCACCAGAGGGATGATGCTCCTCCTCCGAGAAGCACCAGAGGGATGCTCCTCCACCTTGGGGGAGCCCAGAAGGGGAAAAACACCCCAGCCCTGCGTGAGTGCACTGACAGCTGCTCTTGCTTTCCTTGCAGGACTGCCTTAAGGCGTGCCAGGAGCAGATCGAGGCGGTGCTGGTGAACAGCCTCCGGCAAGTGCGGCAGCAGCAGCAGCAGAGCAATCCCTCCAAGACGGTGGATGAACTGGACCAGGCCAGCACCCCCACAGATGTGAGAGACATCAACCTGTGAGGATGTCGCCATGGGAAGTCACGCTCGCTCCCCCCCGGCCCAGTTGATTTTTGTTGTTGTTGTTATTTTTCAAGTGAAAAAAAAAAAAAAAATTTTTTTTTTAAATCTGCTCCCACATAGAATGTATTTAAAGCTCTTTTAGGTAAAAAAGCAAAAAAAAAAAAAAACACAAAACCCAAACAAAAAAATAAAACAAAAAACCCCCCAAAAACTGAATAATGGGGGAAAAAAAAAAAAAAGCATTCGGTGCCTGTGATGTTTTACAGAAGGGAATCCCACAATATATTTGGCAATTGCTATTTGATTATGTATCAGTGATATTAAATGCTTATGAAAGCATACAAAGTAGCTAGATCCATGTAAGCCTGCATTTGTGGGAACAAAGTAGAGTATACTTGTCTGTGTATTATGACCTAGTGCATACACCCCTTTTTTAGGTCTAAGAAAGGACTCGTGTGTGCGATTTTATGGCTCGACTAGATTGCAAAGCAATAGAATAAGGGGTTTTAGGGCAAAGTGGGAAAAGATCCCTGAAGCAATGGAACCGTTTGGAATGCAGAAGAGATTTGCTGATCTGTCACCTCTGTTATTAGTCAGAAGTGTTTGTTGGATCTCTGTATGTTAGTTTTGTTTACTCTTGCTGTCTGTGGTAGCTGCTACCTAAGAAAGAAGATGCTTTATTTTACCAGCCAGAAGAGCAGGTGTTTTTTTGGGGGAGGTTTTGATTCTTTTTTTTTTATTTTTTTATATTTTTTCGCTTCCCTTCTTGACTTTTTTTCTACTTTTCCTTCAAAAAATGGTTCATTCTAAACACAGCAGCATCTTTGGCATAAGGGCAATTCCATTTACCCAGCTGTGGGCCAAGCCAAAGTTACCGAGTGCCCACGTTCCGTGGGGGAAATGCATGGATTAATCCTGCCTGGTTGGCTAATCTGACCTCCTCCAACCTTTGGATTGCAAGATGTGGTGGATCATCCATGAAAAGCATTATATTCCTTTACAGTGCTAGTGCTTCACGTCCCTGTTAACTTCTGGCAGCTTCTTAGCTTGGCCATAAAGACATTTAAATGATGCTCTGTCCATCCTCCTTTTTTAACATGACCTCACTGTGTCAAAGAAGATGATGAGATTTGATTTGATCCCTCCTCTGCCTTCCCATCTTCTCCCACACACTTCCTCAGCATTTCATTAACTTTATTGACCCACAGTGAGCGTTTGTTGTTTTTTTTTTTTTTGTAAACCATTTCATTCGAAAAGCACTTTGAAAATTGTTCCTAAGGGATTAAATGAGATGGTTTGTGACAATTTTGCCGAGGAGAAAAACAAAAACAAAAACAAAAAAAAAAAAAAAAGGAAACAAAAAGAAAAAGAAGGAAAAAAAAGGAGAAAAAAATAAAAAAGAGAGAAAGAAGTCATTAAAACAAGGCATATAGCTTTTTATAGTCAATATTTTCCAGTATTTGGTGTACTCGGTTAGTTGCGGTGTTGCTGGAAATACCGATCCCCGCTTCGGATGACATTCCTGTCATGACATTCCGGATAAAAGCTTGACCATCTGTGTTGTTCAGTGTCCCAGAAGGATCTTAATACCACCTGCATGCTCATCTGTGGACGAGGAGAGAACATTCCTGGTGCAACAGACGTGATGGTGAACACCGAGGTGTGTGACTTGGAGTTCCATTACAAAGGTGTATTCAGTGTACTTGAATTTATTTTCCTGCTCCACCTGTAACGAAGAGGCATTTAGATGGCAAAGGAGTTTGGAGCAGCTTTTTTTTAATTTTATTTTAATTTTTTCCTCCTCTGANATTTTTTTTTTTTTTTTTTTTTTTTTTTTTTTTTTTTTTTTTTTTTTTTGCACAATTGTATTAACAGTTTGCAGATATCCAGTATGAAGCTGTTGGTTGAAATGTTAATGTTTGCATTTTTGAGGCAAAAAATCCAGAAAGAACATGCTACTTCGAAGTATATTATATGTATGGACTCAGCCACGTTTGGCTCGATGAGGGTAGAAAATGGAGTAAGATTCTAAGGTTTTGTTGGGTTGGGTTTTTTTTGTTTTGTTTTTTTTTGTTTGTTTTTAATTGTTTTGGGGGGTTTTTTGGTTTTGGTTTATTTTTTTTTTTTGCGCTGCTAAGAAGCTATGATTTGTTTCATTCTTATTCACATTAACAGTACTTAGCTGTATTGTTTCACTGAGTGTGCTGCTATTTTATAAACATTTTTATAATATATTATTTTACTGCTTAAATTTCAAATCCTGAAGTAGATGGTTAAGTGGAGATATGATGAGTTCTTTGATTTACTGGAAATGCCCTGTACAGTCGTTTTGTTTTTCTTTTTTTCTTTTTTCCTAATAGCGTGTTCATGATTACTCTTCTCATTTTATTTTATTTTTCCTTTTTTTTTTTTTAATTTTGTTTTCTTTTTCCTTCCTTCCTGATCACATCCTGCAAAGAATGGTATACTTACCTCAGGTTTGCTGGACGAAACAAATGGTTCCCATTTTCACAATACCTCACCCAGTGACAGTCTGGTTTTGCCCCGGGGCACCGGGGAGGGGTTGCAAGCAGCCAAGGTGGGGGCACTGCCTCCTTTTTCTTTTGGTCTTTGGTGCCCTTTTCATAGTGGAAAAAATGCATTGACTCTCTCCACGGGCTGGTCCATCTTCTCCAGAACTTCTGATGGGCACAGTCTTGTCCTCCCACCGTGATGCTCCTGGAGTTCAGCATCTCCTGGAGGAAAAGGGAAGTAGTGCCTGTGTGGGACATGGCAAACGTGGGTTTCGTGTGCCAGAGGCTGCCCAGAAGGTTGGGATGACTTCTCCAGCACCGTGTCCATCATGTTTGCATGGTTTGCTCCCATCTGTGCTGGCAGGACCAGGATTTAGGGTGCCTGCCCCTGCTCTTTGTCCCACCTTCTGCGTGCCCCGTTCCCATGGGATCACAGGGACATCACAGTGTCACCCCTGCCAGGAAAGGGCTGAGGGCCACCACCCAGGTCAGATCCAGTTGTGCTGGAAGGAGCAGCACCATTCAGCATTCCCAGTCCCTTCCAGGGATCTGGAAGATCTGCTGGCTCCAGTCCCTCTCCAGGATCTGGAAGGTCTGTGCTGGCCCCAGTCCCTCTCAAGGATCTGGAAAATGTGCTGGCCCCAGTCCCTTTGGGGTAAAAGTGTCCTGGTCTGCAGTGACCTACTCAGCAAGTATCAACCACCTGGTTACTGTATGCTGGAATTCTGGAAAGCCCAAGAACTTCAGCCTTTTCACTGTAGCTTCCAAAATAAAATTACTGCCTAGTGCTCTCCTTTAACAGGTGTTAAAGGGAACACCCTGTTATTGCAAATGAGGTGTGAAGATTTCCCCCAACCCTGAATTGCAGAAACCTTCCAATTCATTGATTAAAAACAAATAATTAAAAATGTGGTGCTGATTATGCCTTCCCAGGTGCCAAAGGACTGGCGCAATTGCTAAAAGCTTTTCTCTCTCAGCTTCCTGTCGATGGTACTTTGATGATCTTCCCCTCCTTCCCGTTACTGTAGTGTAGGAGCACCTCATAATGTATTTATTTGTATTTCCAGCATGCTTGTGGAAGAGAAAAATGATTAATCCCCTGTCAATGACAATGATCTGTGCTTGAGTAATCGGATGGCTCCTCATTACTCAGCAAACCACCTGGCCACTGGATTTTTTCCACTATGTTTATTACCATGTTCTCATGTACCTCAGAAATCACTCTCGGTTGCACAGTTTCTGTTCTCAAACTTTTTTTGGTTTTTTTTTTTTGTTTGTTTGTTTTGTTGGGTTTGATTTTCTTTTTTTTTTTTTTTCCGCTTTATTGAGTGTGATGCCATATCAAGTCAATGTTATTCTCTCACAAATGTGCTCTTTAAGAGGTGTGGACGTTTATGTGGTCAGGGGATGCTAGAAAGTGTGGTAGTAGACATCAGTGTAAACAAAAAGTGTTTAGAAAGTACACAAGGTTGTTTTCGATGGATAAGACTCTGACGCGGTGTAGTCTCGGTTACCTTTTAAAAGGTCTCTGTTCAGTGTTGTCATTTTTATTAATAACCTGTTGTTTTTGACTAGTTTAAAGGTGGTTCTAAGCAAAGTGTTCTGGCGGGATTAGGTTTGCTGTATGGACAATAAACTCACCTTGACCTACATTTGCCTGGCTTGCTTTTCTCCGTGCCCTGAGTTTGGCTGCGTCCCTCACTTCACCACGGTTTTATCTAGGTGTGATGGTGCCTAAAAAGGGGCGATTCCAAAGCCTGTGATGTGGATAGGTGGTGCTGGCAGCCTGTCCTGGTTTCAGTAGCCAGGATCAGTTTGTCACTGGGGGGGGGGGTGTTCTAAACCCTCTCTGTCATTTTTCCCACGAACTGCTCACCATGGACCATTGGCAGCAGCTGCCCAGGGCACACCCCACCCCTCAGGGGACAAGCTGGGTGTTTAGGAACTTCTGGGAGATAAGGAAGTTCTCCTACCTCCACACCCACCTGAGGGATCGAATCTGCTAATGGGTCATCAGGGATGCCAAAAATATGCCATTGTTCACCTCACAGAGTCACCCAATGTGAAAGTCTCCGCCCAGGGGGAGGGACTGGGCGTTCCCATCTGAGCCCAAGAAGAGATAAGCTTGGGGTTTGGCGACTGGGGAATCTCTTCGGATCCAGAGGAGGAGCAGAGCCTCGACCAGACTGAGACTGCCACCAGACTGCAACCATCATTGTCACCAGCAGGTTTGTTTCTTGTTTTTACTTCGAACTCAGGACGCCCACGTGGTGTTCAGCACAGGGGTTGGTGAGCTCCATTCTGCTCGTACCCCGCTGTGCTGGGCTGTACATCTGGTGTTCTTGTGGCACAAATGAATTTTCCTTCTGTCTCAGTGTATTTTGTGATCTTTTATTAAATTTCTATTCTACCTTGCAGTCCCATTCTGAGTTGGATTCATTTCTCCTGCCGGTTTAACTCTAAACCAGTACACAGCCTTTTAAAGGTGTACTGTTGAAGGTCACGATCACAGAACAAGCCTACTGGATTGGCAAATCCTGGGAAACAATCCCCCGAGATTCACGGAGGACAAAGTCCTAAAAAGCAGGGAAGTTGCAGGATCAAAACATTTCGTGGGGATTAAATGGAACTGGTGAAATGTTGTATTAAGTCCATGGAGGGGACATTTTTTGCAACCCGTGGAATTCTGATTTAAATCTCTACTCATCTGTTTGTTGCACTGGAATGCAACTGCAAAAGTGAGGTGGTTTTTTCTTTCTTTGGGCAAGCCGAGTCGAAGGAGTGGGATTTGTGGTGAAGGCAGAGCCTTCTCCATGTGCTCAGCCTGGGGCCAGGAGGTGGCATGCTCAGCCTCTCCCATATCTGCTTGCTGTGCATGGCCTGCCCTCAGCATTCCTCCTCCACCCATCCTTCCAGCAGGAGTTTTCTCCTGAATTTCCAACCCTTGGGGAGAACAGAGAGGCACTGAGGAATGAAGAAGGGGCATTTGGGCAGACACACTGGGGGAAAACCATCAGGAAGTGAGGAATATTGTCAAAACCAGCTAAATGAAAGAAAAAAACCCCAAGAAAACTCCAAGATAAAATGAACAGGGAGAAGGGGAAATAAGGAAAAAGCAAATGGTGCTAAAATGAAAAAACATGAGGGGGAAAAAAACCACCCAAATATGAATGAATAGGGGAAAATGGTAATATTAAATATGAAATATTAATTGAGTAGGAATTAATTAAAAATTAATAAGAAACATAAATCGGGAGACTGTGATTTGGGAGATGCAGATCTTTCTAGAAAATAATCACATTACCTTGGGACCTTTAGGCAAAGTCTCTGAAGACTTCCCTGCAAAGTGGCCTGTGAACCTCATATTTCCCAGGCTGTTTGCACCAGAGGTAGAGATTCTAAAACATCACAACCTTCTAAAACCAAACAACATTTCTCTGGCCACCCTTGGACAACGTGACCACCAATTTCTGGCATTTCCTAAGCACAACTTGGAGCATTTGAAGAGCTGGACCCCGTGAAGGTTCTTACAACTTCCTTTTGTGGTTTAAGGCTCAAAGGGGTTCTCTCTAGCCTAATTCCAGGTTTTAGGGGATTAATCCCTTTCCCAATACACTGTAACCAGTCCTGGATCTGCATTGGTGTGCTCTGTACCTTCATGTTTTAAGATGTTTTACTAAATCTGGATTTAGAAGAGATGCTCTGTTGGCATCAAGTAAATGTATATTTTCAGAATTAGGGCACAGAAACTGAAATTGAAATTAATTGACCAAGAGCCTGTTCCCTTCCTTTGAAGAAAGCTGGCTGGATGCTGAGAAGCCACAGACAATGGGGTTAAGTTTCACTGTCATGTGGCCTGTGAAACCATTTTGTATTGTCATCTTCTTTACCATCTGCAAACAATTTCTGCCCATCATGATCCTATACTTTATATAAGGACAGCCTGAGGATTTTAAGAAGGGACAACACAGAAAAACGTGCTTAAAACATGGATGGCCACACCCTGGACTGACTCCTGTGTTGAAGAAAAACTGAGGCAAAGGAAAGAGAGCTTTAGCACTGAGGTTCCAGGAAAAAAACAAAACAACCAACACCCACACAAATTGCTTGGTGTCTCCAGTCTCACGAGTTAGATTATGTTTAATGTCACATTTCCCCAAATCTTTCTGTAGGGAGAAGAAATGCAGGGAATTTTGCTTTGTGTTTCGACAGGGTTATCCTGAATAATTGTTCCAGGAGTCTTTTCAGCTTTTCTATTGCAATTACTGCACTTCTTTTAATTTGTCCAGGAACTATGTAGTCACTCTTCATTCTCTGCTGCCCTAAACAGCAAAGTTCCCATCAAATCTCATGCAACCAGCAAAAGCAGAATGAAATTCTTTCCCTGCTGGAAGACAGTGGGAGATCTTTAATAGGTCTGGTAATTTTCCCACCAACTCCAGCTTATTCATGCCTTGTACTGTAAATTATTAGTCACCTCAGTAAATGTAAGGCTGATGGAAAAGCAGGTAGAAAAGGTCTATTTTAATCTTCCATGGGGAAGAAAAAGCCCAGGAAATCACATGGCTTTGCAATTTACTGCTGATACCCTTCCTAAGCCTCTTGCAGCCCGTTGCAGGTATAAACACAGAGTAGTTGCATTCAGGTATTAGAGAATTTCTGTAGAGCATTCTCTGTGCTGTTTGCAAATGAAAGCTCAAAGGGAAACAGGCTATGCTCCACTTCTTTACCCCACCCAGCTTGCTGAATCTTCCCTCCCAATTAAGGGAAAGTTTCTTTTCAAAGCACTTTGGGGATCTCTTTAGATCTTTGGAGAAAGCAAATTGCACCACGTTTACTTTGTACCTACTTGAAGTACTAAAAGCAAACCAAACACTACTTTGCTTTTCTAAATATGATGATATCTCTGAGGAGGAAAGGCTGAGGGAGCTGGGGCTGTTCAGCCTCCAGAGGAGACCCTGAGAGGGGACCTGCCCCCTGTCTGTCAGTGCCTGCAGGGAGGGGGCAGAGCAGGGACCAGGCTCTGCTCGGGGTGCCCAGCAATGGCACAGGAGGGACGGGCAGGAACTGATGCCCAGCAAGTTCCACCTGCACAGGAGGAAGAACTTCTTTGCTGTGCAGTGCCCCAGCCCTGAACAGATTGCCCAGAGAGGGTGTGGAGTCCGTCTGGACACAGCCCTGTGCCCTGTGCTCTGGGATGGGAGGTGGGAGCAGATGTCCCACTGTGGTCCTTCCCATCCTGGAATTCTGGGATTGTGATTCCATTTAAAGGGGTTCTCAAAGGTGATCTGCATTCCAGATGTGCAGCCCTTAGGGGCACAGGTACCACAATCTTTTGGCACCAGAAAGAGTGTGTGACAGCTGATGCTACGGGTAATGCTGCCAGGAGGGGACAGTGAAAATGGTGGGAGTCTCAGTGAAGACACTCGTCAGAGAGAACGTCAGGCCACACGGGTGGCTTGAGGTGTGCAGTGAGGAAAAGCATCTCCCACTTACAGACACAATAAATCAAGACCTGTTAGGATTAGAAGTTGAAGTGAGTAAAGTTGAGGCATTTACACTTGGGTATGAAAAAGCACTGAGGCTTCTCTGAGTTTTGCTGGAACCTGAGAGAGAAAAACGAGTTGATGCAAAGAAGAAGACAAAAAAAACCAAACCAAACCAAATCAAACCCAAAAAAACCAAAAAAAAACCAAAAAAACCCAAAAAAAACCCCAACAAACAAACAAACAAAAACAAAACAGAAAAGAAACAAAAAAAACGTGGGGCAGTGGGGGGGAAATGTCTGTCTCCTTAAATGCCTGTCCTTCTGTGGAAACGATGGGGTGAGAGCTTGGTCTTACTATTGAGCTTCCTCTAAAAATAAACTGGGATGTTATTTGAGCTCTTCCAAAATGCAACATGCAGAAACTACAGGAAGAATTAGAACAGAGCAGGCAAGGAGAGAGAGAGGGAGAGAGAAAGGTCAGTAGAACTGTTGTGTTTGGCTCCTCAGATTACTTGGTAATGCTTCATCTGACAGGGGACTCACAAGCACCCCTGAGGAGCAATAGATTGACCTTTCTGATGAGGAGGGTTTGCAGGACTTGAACAAGGCTGTGAACAGGACATAACCAGATGGAGGGTTAGGAATGAAATCAGCACTGTTACCCAGCACACCCCAACAAGGACGTCTCTCAGTTTTTCCAGCTTCCTCGAGTTCTCTCTGAGAAGTGGACTCTTTGCAGTCTACAGCTTCCTCAGGAGGGGCAGTGGAGGGGGAGGCACTGATCTCTGCTCTGACAGAACCTGAGGGAACAGCTGGAGCTGTGTCAGGGGAGGGGTAGGTTGGATCTCAGGAATAGGGGCAGACACCCCTAAGGAGGCTGGACACTGAACAGGCTCCCCGGGGCAGTGGGCACAGCCCCAAGGCTGCCAGGGCTCCAGGAGTGTTTGGACAACACCCTCAGGCACGTGGTTGGATTGTTGAGGTGTCCCGTGCAGGGCCAGGAGTTGGACTTCCATGATCCTTGTCCCTTCCAACTCAGGATAAGCATGATTCTATCATTATAAGTTCAACTTTCGTTATTCTAAGTTCAACTTCTTTGCCTCTCCGAGCAGCCAGTTTCTTTGGATTTGCTTCTTAGCCACAACAAACATCTTTCTGGAGGGCCCCGATCATGGAATCAACTGGGTTGGAAGAGACCTCCGAGACCATCGAGTCCAACCCTCGATCCAGCACCACCGTGATGACCAGACCTCGACGCTGAGCTCCACATCCAGTCTCACCCTAAACCCCTCCAGGGACGGTGAATCCACCGCCTCTCTGGGCAGCCCATTCCAAAGCCGCATCACTCTCTCTGGAATGAATTTCTTCCTGAGATCCAACCTAACCCTCTCCTGGCAGAGCTCAAGCCCGGCCGCGATCCTCCTGCCTTCCCGGCGGGATCCGGGGAAAGGTGCGGGGCGAAGGGATGACCGCGAGGGGGCGGCACCGCCGCGGGAATTCCCGCTGGGAACGGCGAGACGCGGACCAACCTCCGGGTCAGCAAAGGCTGCTCAGGACCTGCTCTGCTCGGGTAACTACACGGACCCAGAGGGGTGTTCTGTTCAAACCACCGGGCCTTGTTGGAACCCGGGCAGGTTTGCAGGCTGAGGAGTCAGAAGCATCTTCCAAGACAGAGAGGCCTCAGTGATAGCAATGGAATCTGCAGGATGACCTTGGGTAACAGTGAATTGAGAGAAGAACCTGCTGGTATTCCACGGAATGATACAAGTGAAGGGTTCTATTAATAAAATTAAAGATAGATAAGTGCTATGTAAATTCACGAAAAAATACAGAATATATTCTGGTTGATACTCAGCTATAGCTGTGTGTTGTTAGATGGTTTTGATGGAGTGTATTAGTTTAAGAAAATATGTCTAAGTGTGTGTTAAGACGGTCCTTTCTTGTACTTTTGAAATCCCTACGCAGGGGAACATAAAGATGCAAGAATGGTAACATCTGGTGCCTTTTCTGCCTTTCCGCCATTCCTGAGTAGAACTGGAACTTCAGACGAAGAGAAATAAACTCTGATTTTTGTTTTTGGTGCCTTCAGGTTGTGTCATTAACAACTAAGGCTTATAAGCCTCTTACCAAGACACTAAAACCCCGTCTGTGCAAAAAGTCGTCGGCTACAAGGTCTGAAGTTGGAGAACTTTATACAACCAACCTAGTGGTCATAAATTAGGACGATGGAGACATTTGAGTAGAAAGAAATGGCTGTAAGACAGTAGTTTTTGCAGACTTCAGTGGCTGGGTCAAACGCAAAGGAAGCTGAGGAGATCAAAGCGAAGAAGAAGAGCATAAGACCCCTGGAGTGAGGCTGAAGAACAGAAAGACCACCTTATGCCAGTGCCAATGGAAGATGCTGAAAGACTCCGCCCAAACTCCGCCTAGTCATTGATATGTATAACCAGATGTTGGAATCTCATCGATATGTAAAATTGCACGGTGTAATCATGTATCGAAATGTATACAAGGGCTCGTTTTGCACCGATGATTCGAAGCTAGTTTGTCCGGCGTTGCTCCAAATAAATACCTTTCGCTGCTAAAAGAACCAACTCCGTCTTAGCCGTTTTCCTCATTCCCGAGATTTCGGCATCAGAAGGCACATTCCCCGCGCTCCGAGCGCTCACCGGAGCGCCTTCACCTGCCGCGCATCCCGCAGGGGTGGCTCTGCTCCCTGTGCGCAGCCGGGAGTCACACTGGGAACCCTCTGATAGGGAAACTGCCCCGAAGTCACTCGTTCCCTGGCAGAGACGGATACAGGAAATGCAGAGCCGCGTCCTCCTGCGCGCCCGGGTCGAGGACCGTCCGCAGCACCGCAACTCGGCAGGGCGGGACCGCGTTGTGCATCAATTCCGACACGTGTTGCACGGGGAGAGAAGGGGGAGAGGAGAAAAACGGAGACGTTCAGCCTTGGTTTCTGCCGGGCTGGTGTACTTGTAAGAGCAGGAATGGAGATCACATCCCAAAGGACAAGTGGGATGCGTCCCCCGATGGTTTCACTTGTGGGTTTCCTAAGTGCCAGCTGTTGTTGCATGGAGACCAGGCGAGTGTTATTTATTAGCTTCATTAATGGCAAAGACAAAGTGCATCCTATGACTGGGGTGGCTGACACACAGGAAGGATAGGACCATCCACAGGGACCTGGACAAGATCAAGAAGTGGCCCAGGGGAATCTTATGGGGTTTTGCAAGATCAAGTGGTGGTGCTGCACCCGGGTTGGGGCAACCCCTGGTACCAACCCAGGTTGAGGATGAGCGGATGGAGCAGCCCTGGGGAGAAGGCCCTGGGGGCGCTGGTGGGGGAGAGGCTGGACATGGCCCATCCCAGAAACCCCCCGTGTTCTGGGGCTGCCCCCAAAGCAGCGTGGGCAGCAGGGCAGGGGGGGATTCTGCCCCTCTGCCCCCTCTGGGGACACCCCCCTGCAGAGCTGCCCCCAGCCCTGGGGTCCCAGCACAGACAGCACAGGGAGCTGTCCCAAACTGTGCAACTACAGACTTTAAAGCTTTGCCTGAAGGGCTGTCACTTCTGCAAAGGGACCTGCATCAAGACATGCACTTATAAGAATATAGATGCTAATAATGTTGGCTCATGCTTGATTCCTGTCCTCCCCAAATATGCTCGAGGCACAGCTGGGGTCTTCTCATCATAGCAAAACATGGTTGTTTTTATTGGTGGTACAATAGAAATAGGTCAGGGCTGAGTCATTTGGCACTGGCTCCTTTAGAGAGGCGAGACAAGTCACTGGTCTCACTCCCCGAAAATGTCAGTCCTGAAATCTGTGGAGGAAAAGCACTGCAGAAATACAAGGCTAATTCCACACCGCCAAAGGAAGATAAAAAGGGAATGAAACAGATCCACTGTTGCATTAAATATTTGATTTACCACCTGTTTCAAACTGCTATCAAATGAAACAAATTATGTTTTAGTCTGCATTTAGAATGTGGTGTTAAAGCACAAACCAGGTGCAAAGTTAGGTCAGATCTCTGGGCAACCCAGAAGAATTTCTGATTTTTAGATAGCATTTATTTCATCTCATTGTGAAATCCAAAAGGAAATACACGCAGCTACCAGACCAACTAACATTTTGGTTAATCGCAATGTAAATCATAAAACTTCAGCTTTCTGAGGGTAAAAGGATGACTTCCAGTCATTTCTTGTGTTACTTTGTCTGTTTTAACAGCAGTATCCCCTAGTTTGCTCAGAGCTGTGGCTGCCCCATCCCTGCAAGTGTCCAAGGCCAGGTTGGATGGGGTTCTGAGCACCCTGGGCTGGAGGAAGGTGTCCCTGCCCATGGCAGGGGGTTGAGATGGGATGATCTTTAAGGTCCCTTCCATCCCAAATAATTCCATAATTCCATGACTTCTGCAGTCCAAGGCCAGTGTGATCCCAGCGGGCTGTGGATGGCCACATCACACACAGCTTTGCCTGACACTGCTCCTTGAACCAGCTCTCCTTTGCTGATGGGGTGTGATTTGGCTCCCAAGACTTTTGATTGACTTTTAATTGTAAGTAATGTAATTTATCCATTTATATATAGATATCAATGCATTGATACCACTCTGAGCAAAACCCTGTTGCCAATTAGCATTCTCAACTGAGCTGATGCAACCAGACTGAACATCACCAAGGATTCTGTGCTCTGCAATGTTGCAAACTCACTCACTTCTCTGCTGCTGCTGTTGAGTCTATTTAGTGCAGGAAGCTCAGGGTGCAGCTGCAGGGGGATCAAAGGTCCTGCCAGAGTGTCACCACCAGGGTGGCTCTCGAACTCAGGGTGGCTCCTGGGCCCAGGATGTCACTTGCCAGAGTGATCCCTGGACTGAAAGTGCCACTGCCAAGGTGGCTCCTGGACCCAGAAAGTCACTGCCAAGGTGGCTCCTGGACCCAGAATGTCTCCTGGACCTGGAATGTCAGAGCCAGGGTGGCTCCTGGACCCAGAATGTCTCCTGGACCTGGAATGTCACTGCCAGGGTGGCTCCTGGACCCGGAATTGTCACCGCCAGGGTTGCTACCGGACGGTCGGGTGGGGAAAACTTCCTCAACACCAGAATCACGTGAAAATCACGTGAAAACCAGAGTTTTAAGATGCGAGCCGTGTGGTCGCAGTTGCAAACCCCAGCACCATTCCAGGAAGAGATGATCGTCGAGTCGGGCCGCAAGCCCAGCACCACCGAGCCCCGTGCCCAGCGTGCCACATCCACACACGGCTCTGAAATACATTCCAAAGGACATCGGGTCCGGCTCAGGCTGTTTGAGTGCATGACGAACCCTTTGGCGAGGAGTTCCGTCCCGATGCCCTCCCCGCGCATCCCGACACCCGCCCGAGCATCCCCATATCCGACCCAGAGCATCCCGAT
>VXAU01001870.1:136294-215205 GCA_013399695.1 Formicarius rufipectus
CCCACACCGGGCATCCCGATACCCACACCGGGCATCCCGATACCCACACCGGGCATCCCGATACTCGCCCCGAGCATCCCGATATCCGACCCCAGCATCCCGATACCCGCCTCCACCATCCCGATATCCGACCCCGGGCATCCCGATATCCGACCCCGGCATCCCGATATCCGACCCCGGGCATCCCGATATCCGACCCCGGCATCCCGATGCCCGCCCCGCGCATCCCGCGCTGGTTCCCCGTGAGCAGAGGCCGCTCCTTCCCGGGGAATTCAGGGAGCGAGGGGATCTTCCCGGAGCCTCCTTTTCTCCGGGAACCGCCTCTTGCTGAGTGACGTCAGAGAGGGACGCGGGGCGGGGCCGTGACGTCACGGCGCGGCACGCGGCGCCGCAGTGCGGACCACGGGGGCTGCGCTCACCTGAGGGTGCGAGTGTGAGTGTGTGCCCACCTGGGAGTGTGTGCCCACCTGGGAGTGTGAGTGTGTGCTCACCTGGGAGTGCGAGTGTGAGTGTGTGCCCACCTGGGAGTGTGTGCCCACCTGGGAGTGTGAGTGTGTGCTCACCTGGGAGTGCGAGTGTGAGTGTGTGCCCACCTGGGAGTGTGTGCCCACCTGGGAGTGTGAGTGTGTGCTCACCTGGGAGTGTGTGCCCTTACCTGTGTGTGTGAGTGTGAGTGTGTGCTCACCTGGGAATGTTAGTGTGAGTGTGTGCTCACCTGGGAGTGTGTGCCCTTACCTGTGTGTGTGAGTGTGAGTGTGTGCTCACCTGGGAGTGTGTGCCCTTACCTGTGTGTGTGAGTGTGTGCTCACCTGGGAGTGTGAGTCCTTACCTGTGAGTGTGTGCTCACCTGGGAGTGGGAGTGTGTGCTCACCTGTGTGTGCTCACGTGTGAGTGTGTGCTCACTTGTGTGTATGAATGTGCCTTTACCTCTGAGTGTCCTTACCTGTGTGTGTGCCACCTGTGTGTGCTCCCCTGTGCCCTCACCTGGGCTCCCCTGTGCCCACCCAGCCATGGTTCTCTTCGGGCTGACCGTCGTGCGGCAGTGAGTACCGACCGTGTTTGCAGCTGCAGCCCCAGCAGAGCCCTCCTCGGGGATCCTGGGAGTCGAGCTGTTTTCTCTGTTGGCATCAGAGCTGCGGCCACTGGGGTGGGGTGGGGTGTGGGGGATTCTGCCCCCTCTGGGGACACCCCCCTGCAGAGCTGCCCCCAGCCCTGGGGTCCCAGCACAGACAGCACAGGGAGCTGTGGGAGCGAGGCCAGAGCAGGGACACCAAGAGGATCAGAGGGCTGGAGCAGCTCTGCTGGGAGGAAAGGCTGGCAGAGCTGGGATTGTCCAGCCTGGAGAAGAGAAGGCTTTGGGGGCAACTCATTGTGGCCTTCCAGTGCCTGAGGGAGCCCACAGGGAAGATGGAGAGAGACTATTTCCAAGGTGCTGGAGGGACAGGACAAGGGGGAATGGCTTCAAACTGAGAGATTTAGGCTAAGACTGGATATTAGGAAGAGATTCTTGGCTATGAGGGTGGTTTGGCCCTGGCACAGGTTGGGCAGAGAAGCTGTGGCTGCCCCATCCCTGGAAGTGTCCAAGGACAAGCTGGATGGGGCTCTGGGCAACCTGGGCTGGTGGAAGATGACCCTGCCCATGGCAGGGGGTTGGGATGGGTTGATCATTAAGATCCCTTCCAACCCAAACATTTCTGTGATTCTGTGATAAGACAGTTTTCATACTTGATCAAAGGAACTTTTTTTTTGTTTGTTTCTTTCTTGCTTGCTGATTTCCTCCTGTTAAGAGTTGCTCTTCCCTTAAAGACCTGGGTCTTCTCACTCCATGCTGTGACTGCAGCCTAATTTTTACATCAGCCAGAAAATGTGGGCCTGGATCAACTTGTTGAACTTGAAATGTTCATGTGGCTCCCTGGCAGGCACTTTAGGGAGATGCCATCTCGTTCACCAGCAAAAAAGTTCTGGCCTTTTGTGAACAGTGACCTCTTTGGGGCTCACCTGCAGGTCCAGTTGGCCAAGAGGTGCTTTTCATAAGAAGGCTCCAGAGTCCTCCTGCACCTTCATCCACCCCAGCACAGAGATGTAATTGTCATAGATAAAATATGCTGCATTTATGATAAATTTAAGTAATTACTTCACTTACTTTTGTCCCAGGTGGGTTTGTCTTAGTAAATATTGATGATGTGATTGGGACTGACTCATTGAAAATGTTTGGTCTTTTTTTGTTACTGTAAAGTCTTCAGGGCCATCCTTTTGGGAATAGTCTGTGCTGTGTTGTGCTTTTCACACTGAGGCTCTGCTGTCTCTTGGTGTCTAATGTAAGAACATGTCGAAAACTCAGCTGACTGTGAGTTAATTTCTTGTTGTTGTTTATAATCTCTTTCAGTGGAGAAACAAGATACAACAAAGACAAGATACTACAAGGTTAGTATCGGTTATTCTGCTAGAAAGTCATGGTGAAATTCTGTAACCAGCTGCTCAGATAGTAAGTCTTATCACAGAATAATATTGTATAAAGATTACCTAAATACTTGAGTTGTTCAATCCCAGCTCCTTCTAGGAAAGCAGTCTTTATCGTATTTAAAACTAGACCTCACTCTGGTGGCTGCTGACTTGGAACTGAAAACCCTGGGCTGCCTGGATGTCTTCTATAGGAAAATCAAGGCTCACTGCTCCAAGGGACCTGCTGGAGTTGTACTCTGAATAAGCCAATTTTGTACAATGCTACATGTTGTCAAGAAAAACTCATGCTTTTAGATTTTCTTCCCTCTGTTTTCTGCCTCTGTGACATTGCTGTGTACAGTTCTGGCAACACAGCTTTGTCCTCATAATAAAGGGAATAAAGAATATTCCCCTGCCTTACTTTCTTAAAAGTATCAAAGGTGTATCTTGAATTCTGAGCTCTCTGAGTCAGGTGATGTGTAGTGGGTTCCTCTCCCCTCTCCAGAGTAGCATCTGAATGTAGCCTTGTGTTTTGAGAGTTCTAAGGCCTATACCAGCATAGTTTTAAGTTTAAATTTTTAATATTTGTAGATTACTATAACTGATAATGATCCTTCTGTCTTCCTTTCCTGTACTCCTTTGGTTTGTTAAAGTTGTGGGACCGAGTTTAGGGCAGACCAGAAGAGCAGTGACTTTTCCCAGTGCTTGGCTTTACTGAAGGAGACGGATTTCACTGACTCTTTATTGCTTGACATATTTGCCCAATGCTCTGCAATTTGCATGTCTCAGTGTTGTTGGGTTTTTATTTTGCAGGCCAGGGAGTGGATGAGCCACTCTCTGCAACAGGTTTCAGACAAGCAGATGCTGCTGGTGTCTTTCTCAGTAATGTGAAGTTTACTCATGTCTTCTCAAGTGACCTCCTTCGAGCAAAGCAGGTGAGTTCTTCTGGAGGGCAACAATTACCTGCAAAATCTGGCATTTATTTGCTGTTGACGATACAAAAACAATCCAGTCAGAGCTGAAAGCTGTTTTGATGGACCTGCCACTGCAGTTTGAGTTGTGTGGAACTGAAGGAAACCTCTATGGATAAGGGAATTTCAGGGAGAACAGCTCAGCTGGGAGTCAGTAAAGGCCAGCTTGTTTTGCAGGATGTCATGCACTGTTGCTCATGCCTGTGGGTTTGTGTAAGAAGTACTGAGGAATTCAGGCCAGTAAAGACAAGATCAGGTTTTCCTGTGAAGGATCATTAAATGTGCAGAGAGGTTGGATCTTGCCAGGAATGTCTCATCTCTCACCTTGATGCACTATAAGTTAAATAAAGAGGGGAAAAAATGTAAATTACTGGGTAGGATTACATATGATTTTGTGTGCAAGATTATGAAATAAAATTAGAGAATCAGGAGTTTTAAAGTCAGAGATCAATTGTTCTAGGAAGATCATGTCTCCTCTGGAAGGCCTGTCCTTAATTCTCTCTCCTGTTACTGATTCTGTGATTTCAGGGGACGTGCAAGGGTTTGAAACTACTAAGCCATTTTTGATTGCTTTCTTTTTGTTCTGGTGTCCTGCTCTAGAAGTCTGTGAAGCCTTGTTGTAAAGCAGATCAACACAATCTAGCATAAACCTCCTTTATTTTTCCTTAATTCTTAGATCATCAACATTGCTCATCAGTTTTGCAGCACAGTCCCATGAGCTACTGTAGCAGCCCAATCTGGGAATAAAGCAAAAGAGGCAGGGAGGAAGGAGAACAATAATTAGATATTTTAAAAATGCGTAATAGTAGCCTGACAGATCACTTTTAAGTGTGTGAAAGCCAGTGATTATATTTTAAAACATGAATGATACTTTCTAACCTGCATAAAGCTGTCTGTGCTATGTGCCTGCCTTAGAGGAATTGGGTTGGGGTTTTTTTGCCTTATATTAGAGACAGCCTTTTCCCCATTTGTGCTCTCACAATGGAGGAGGCAGACCCGGATTTTTTCCTTTGCATGAAGGAAATGTGTTTTGCCATTAGTTTGACAAGCTCTCCAGACATGGTGAAAGCTTTTCCAGAGCTGTGTGGAGCTGCAGTTTCCATGTGCTTGGAGCTCCCTTTCTTGGTGGCTGCGAGTCTGAAGTGTCTGTTGCTACACTGTCACTTCATAGCTTAAGTAGGAGTAGGACTTAAGTAGGACTTAAGTAGGAGCTTAAGTAGGACTGTGGAAATTCTGTTGAAAAAGAGGAAATTGCAGCACAGAATCATGCAATGAACTGTGCTGTTAATGCATACCAGGACTTGGACTCAACCCTATCTGAATTCTGACGTTATTCTGTGGCAGGAATTTGCAGCTACACCATAAAACTTCTCCAAGCACTGTGTTCAATGGATCAGAAAGCCTTGTTGGTCCAAGACAACTGCCTGTTCTTTGCCAGAATCCAAGGAGCCTTTCCAAAGGGAGGTGTTTGAGTGTCACCTCAGTGGGGTGGGAATGTTTGCACAACACTGTCAGCAGATGTGGCCAGGGCAGACTTTATGTGAGTCCAGTACAGCCTTCACACTCTGGTGTGGAAGAACAGGAGCAGGTTGGCCATCCTTTAGTCCCCAGTTTGAGACAAGGAGCTACCAGAGAGGATCCAGTGGAGGCCACAAAGATGATGAGAGGTCTGCAGCATCTCTCGTATGAGGAGAGACTGAATGAGGCCAGAGAGAGAAGACTGAGAGGGGAATCTCATGAATGCAAATAAATATCTCCAAGGTGGGTACCAAATGATGGTGCCAGGCTCTCTTCTGCGGTGCCCAGTGGCAGGACAAGGAGTAATGGCCATAAACGAAAACACAAGAAGTTTAACCTCACCATGACAAAGAATGCCACACTGAGGGTGGCAGAGCACTGGAACAGCTGCCCAGAGAGGTTGTGGGTTCTCCCACTCTGGAAGCATTCCAAACCCACCTGGATGTGTTCCTGTGTCACCTGCTCCAGGTGACCCTGCCCTGGCAGGAGGTTGGGCTGGGTGGTCTCCAGAGATCCCTTCCACGCCTCATGATGCTGGGACTGGCTGTGGCAGCCAGGCAGGGGTCCTGCAGATGTTCTTTGCAGTCAGATTAACTGAACAGTTTTTGGGAACATGCAGCCTGTGGGTCTGTCCCGTGTGCCCCATGGAAATAACATGTGGACCGGATGGATTTGTGAGCAGTGTTACACTCAGGATGAGGCTTTTATCCCAGTGAATCCTGCTCACTCACCTCCCTTCACAGGTGCTGAGTGTCTCCAAGTGCTCCTTGTGGAGGAACTGCCAACTACTCTCAGCTTTTCCTCCTCCAGGCCATATATCCAGTTCTGACAGGCTGGCAGCTGGAAAACTTCTTATTTTGTTGGGTTTGGGTTGTTGGGTGCTACAGATGTGGCTCACCTTGGTTGGGGTGGTGGGAGGTACTCTGTGTTCTGTGCCACTGCTGTGACTGGGTGTTCATTTTTCAGACTGCTGCTGCAATTCTGGGGAAAAACAAGTGGTGCAGAGATTTGGAGATCAAGTGTGATGCAAGACTGCGAGAGAGAGTAAGTGCCAGAGGAATTGGTTTTACTGTCAACTACTGAACAATTTGAGAATGGACCTTCCTGCTGATGGATGTCTGGGCTTTTTAAATGGGGGATTTAACAGGGGAGAGCACTGTTTGCTGTGTTTTTAATCACTGAAAACTGAACTGTTTGCATCAGGGACAATAAATGGTTTGGAGAGTTGTGAAGCAAAGCCAAAATTTAGTGATGAGTGTTGTAACTGTGATGCTTTAATGATTTAAATAAGGTGATATTTCATGTTTAAGGAGCAGCACAGGACTGTAGCATTTCCTATTTGAATCTTTTCTCTCTCAGCAATTCCAGCTCTTGCCCTGAAATCAACAAGTTAAATGCTCTCAGATTTCTTTAGTTGCTTTACCACCTGACTTTTCAGGAAAATACTAAGGTTCATGACACCCGAGTTGAGAGAGAATAATCTTGTGTCTCTGTTACACTGGTTTTCATGGTGTTTATGTGATGTGTTGTAATTCCAGGACAGTGTCTGCAGGTCACAGGTTGTAAGTCACTACTCAGGACAGCAGAAATGAAGTGAATTGCACAAAAAGAAGCAAAGTCCTTTGAAAGAACATGTCATTGACCCTCCCAAGAAAGTTTTATTCTCTAATGCCTTGCTTTCATGAGAGAAGGCTGGAAAAATCTTCAGGATTAGGATTTAATTTCCAGCAGCTTCAGAGCAATTATTTCTTCATGTCTTTCATATTGTTCTTAAATCGCTGCTGTTTTGCTTTAGAGAAGGGGATTGAGAGACTAAATTATCTTTCAGTACATTTAAATTCTGAAGACTCTAAGGATTAATTATGGAATATCATAGGTAATGTTAGTGGTAATGAAGGATTAATCTTCAGGCATTCATCCTCTGCTGTGGAGATCTCAGAGATCTGCAGAGGAAATACTGGTTTCTTCTTGGGAAAAATAATTCCCTGTGGTCTTTCTGGACATGAAAAGTGAATGGAGTTTGTCCTCATGGGAACAGCTTTGTTCAGGAGTGTTTGCAGTGAAACCTCAGTTTCAAAGGCACTTGAATCTTACTTGGTAAGAGTGTCAATGGGGGAAACAATCTCAAGGTAAAGATGAGGCTGAAGGTCATGGTTTGAATGTCAGTGTTTTAAATGTGGTGCTGCTCTTAATATATTTGTCTGCCCTATGTGTATATATTTATAAAATATCCTTTTAAATAGCAGCTATAAAGTTACCTCCTGCCCTAATATTGGGATAATATGTGAAGGGTGGTTAAACCTGCATGTTACACTTGAGAATCCAAGAAAACAAAGCTGTTTGAGGTGTTTGCATTGGGAGGGGCAGGGGAGACTCGACATATCCTGTCACACCCCCCCAATTTTGTACCTTCTCCTTTACAGAAATATGGGGTTGCAGAAGGGAGGCCCTTGGCTGATCTCAAGGCTATGGCAAAGGATGCTGGAGAGCAATGTCCTTCATTCACACCTGCTGGAGGAGAAACACTGGATGAAGTATGGTATTTATTTATGTATTTATTTATACCTTCCTTCCTAGGACATTTTAGCAGTGCAATTGCAGCTCGTGCTACTTAGGAACTTTCTGAGAGCTCAGCCCAAGCACAGGGAGTTGTTTTCTAAGCTAAAAACACTGCTTGGCCTGAACAAAGGAAATGTCTTTGTGAGTGAAAAATACTGACTTTGAGCTTGACTCCTTGAGAAGGAGGAGGATTTGCAGGAGGATGGTGGCAATGCCTCTCAGCCTTGAGGGCAGAGGAGCTTGTACAGCATTCAGTGTGAGCCCTGTTTGTGAGAAATACTTGTCTCTTAACTGAAGGGGTTGTAGCTCAGATTTCTGAAAGCAAAAAATCTCCTGCTTTGCTCCCAACCACTTCTTCATTGTTCCCAAGGATCTCTTCACTCTTCCCAAGGATCTCTTCACTCTTCCCAACGCTCCCTTCCCCTGTTTCTCTACAGGTGAGAGAACGTGCGAGGGATTTTTTTGAATTCCTGTGCCAGCTGGCTGTTGGGTTGGGCCAGAAAGAGCCAGAGGGGCCTGGTGCATCCAGCAGGAGCTCAGGAGCATCCAAAGAACAGTTCTTTTTCCCTTGGGCAAACCACGGCAGCAAAGCAGAACCGAGCTCAGAGGGTGGATATTCCAAAATGTTGGATGCCAATATCCTGGTGGTGAGTCACGGAGCCTACATGAGGAACTGGCTTGGTTATCTTGTGTCTGACCTCAACTGTGCTTTGCCAGCAGATTTAAGCAAGTCCCAGCTGTCTTCTGTCAGTCCCAACACGGGGGTCAGTCATTTCCTTGTGCAACTTGAGGACGGAAACCTGTCGAAGCCTGAAGTCACCTGTGTGTGTCTCAACCAAGACTCTCACTTGGTGGAGGTGGGGGCTGAATGTGTGGCTTCCAAAGTGTTCTAGCAGCCTCTGCAGGGGGAAAGGGGTTTGGATCAGCATTGTGCTGAACGTGGGAAGGGTATCTGTAGTGATTACTGAGATGGACTGGAATTACTGAGGTTAAACTGCAAAACTGGAGGCATGCAAGTGCTTGCCCTCTTGAAACCCCACAGTCTGCATGGTCCTAGTGTCCTAAGTCGGCAGTAGCAAAATAAAAACCAAATACTCTTTGTGAACAGAAGCATAATACTTCCAGCCATTTGCATATCTGCTCCTCCAGCACTTCTTTTGGAAAACTCCTTTGCTTCACTCCATCCCTATTTTGGTGGCCTCCATGTGAAAGAGTTGGGGAGAGGAATGGGACCTCAGAGGGGAGCGACGCTGTGTTCTTCTTTCATTACAAAATGCTGCACTGTAATAGCAAACATACGTATTGTCTTAAAATCAACTGTAGAATGCAATAGGATAACCCACAAAAGGAGCATTGCCCAGTGGGAAGGGCTTGGGGCAGGGTCAGGGGACGTGGCTCTGTCACCCACCAGCTGGGAGACTCTGGGAAGGGCTCCTGCCCCTTTGTGGAGGGGGAATGATGCTCCACCTACCTCGCCAGGAGTATTTCCTGAGGAATTGTTCAGGTTGTTGACATCTCTGCTGAAATGCACAGGACACAAGCATAAAGTATTTATTTTGAGCTGCCAACAGGAAGAGGAACCTCTTGTGCACAGAGCTGAAATAGTGGTCTCTCTTCTGAAAAGGGACTTTTATCAGTAGGGGGAGTCACACCCCAAATCCTTCTGCCACTTCAGTCATACACTTGATTCTCTGAATACTTTTGCCTAGAATTAGGCAGGTTTGATTACTTGGTGGTTGTGTTAATGCTGCATTCTTACCCCTTTGGGGTGTTTGTAGTGTTACTGTGCAAGCTTATCTGGTTTATGTTATTTATAAAACCCACATATTTTTTTCCTTCATTTGCAAATTTTAAGCCTGTTTGAAAAAAAAAATAAATAAAGGCTCCTGAATAGAACTTCCATTTCTTCTGTCTTTCTTTTGAGGTAAAAATCTTTCTTACTATTACTGTAATATGACTCTGTGAAGTTCTGCAGATCACACAACTTCCCTGTAGAACCCCAGGCTGACCTTTTACTGTGGAAAAGACTTTTAGGGCTGATGGTTCAGTGCTGTCCTGACACTTAACCTGGAAGAAGCACTGATGTATAAATGTTAAGGACATACCTAAACTGCTTGGGACTGTACAGAATTAACTGTTTGCCTGCAGCTTTAATGGTTTATAATTTCAAAAAGCATTCAGTTCTCTGGGCTGTTTGCCCAGCACTGACACTGCTGAAAGGCAGAGTGGGAAGTGCTCAGTCCTATGGTGACCAAAGGGGGGATTTTTTAGGATTGTGTTCTCCACAACCTGGAAGGGAACATAAGGCTTTTTACCTGCTTTTTACCAACCTTGTTTATCCAGCAAATAACCATGAAACCATTTGCTGCTGTGTCTGAAAATCAGTCCACAGACTGGAAAGTGTCTTCTTGAGAGAAGCTGTGGCTGCCCCATCCCTGGAAGTGTCCAAGGCTGGATTGGATGGAGCTCGGAGCAGTCTGGGCTGGTGGAAGGTGCCCTTAAGCTGGGTTGGTGACGTTGAGCTGGAGTTTTATCCTGCACTTCTGCATCATTAGGCTGGACTTGTTACTTTCTGCTCAGCCTGCTTGCTTTGGTTCAGGGAAAAGCTGCTTCATTATGGCTCCTCTTTCCATAAATGTCCAGGTGTATTTGGGCAAAGTTTTATGACTAGGGATTTTCCAGCAAGCAGGAAATCTTCATTATATAGAGTCCTGTGAAACTTCATGCTTTGTCAATAACATAAAACCAAACTGTGGTGTTCCATAAAATATTTAGGGAAATGTTTCTGCTGGGAAAACCATCCACCTGGATTAAACCTTGGTAGCCAACCATGATTGGCATGATTGCCACCCAAGCAGTAAGTTTGTGCTCGTGAAATTAAAAAGGACCTGATTCAAATCAAAAGTACAGAGATGACAGTGGCAGCTTGAGGAACTGCTCAAGACTTCTTTGAAAGTGTCCCTAGTTTTTTTTCCCAAATAAAGGAGTTCCTTCTCAGTTCACTGGAGGAAATAAGTGGTGTTCACAGGGAGGAAAGTGGGAATGTGGCCTTTTGCAAAGGCTCCTTGTGAAATGTATCTTCCTGGAGGGGTCCTGAAGATTAAGTGGTGGTCACAGCCAAGGAAGGTAGAAGAGTTTTCATCAAGTGTTCTAGCAAGAGTTCTAACAAGTTCATCCTGCATTTGCTTGTCCCTGGTGGTGCCTGCTAATTTCAGGAAGGCCAGTTCCACAGCAGGAGACTCTTCTGTCAGGGCTTTAAATAGCTTGAACTCTTCTGGAATTGCCATGTCGTTAATTTTGCCAGTCATTCCATGAATACTTCCCAGAGCCAGAGTAACTGAGTTGAAAATGTGCATCCTTCATCAGCTGGAAGATGACTGGAGATACAACAAGTTTTTCCCTCTAAGCCCCTAACTTGTGTAAAATACTTCAAAACACACTAGTGATTTATGTGCTTCTTAGTGTAAAAGACTTCTTTTTCTCTTTTTTCTTGCTCTTAACCAGGTAATTAGCATTTTGTTCTTGCTGATGATGTAAATAACTTAGGAGAACATCTGTTGCTTTATTAAATGTTTTACCACTGCTTGGGTAACACTCTGCCCAGAGGGATGTTTGACTCTTCCTCTATAATATACTGTACCTTCTTTCATGTATTTATAGGTGGTTAAAATTGAGACCAATAATAAGAAATAAGATCATGTCTATAGGATTGTTTTTTTATAGGATTATTTTGGTAAATCTTACACAAGGCAAGAAGACTGTAGAATGAAAAATACCAAAGGGGGACGGCATTCAAGTTTTCTAAACAGCTCCTATGCTGGTGAACTCACATGTTTCAGTGGAAAACTTCTGAGTCAGAATCTCCCAAGCCAGACTTTGTAAAACACACTGAAATGGTGCAAACACACCGGCCAGTGGCCAGGGGAGTACAAACACTCAAGCCTGGTTTGCTGTTGCCCTGTTGTGCTTTGAACTTACTTGTCTGCACTGGGCATTGTTGGAGGCAGGATACCAGCCTGGAGGATCTTACAGCCTGCCCTAATATAGTTATTCCACGTGTTTTTTCCACCCTTGCTTTGTCACTTTTCTCTATGCATTATAAAAAAATCACTAATTCTGGAAGCTTCTGAAGTTAATTCTAAACCCTGTCTTCTTTAGGTCTGTGGATAGGACTGCTCTTTTCAAGTCTTTGCATCTCCACTGAGACTAAAGCTTTCTTCTTGCTTTTTCTTTTTTTAATCAAGTGACTCTTGTGCCTTCGCACAGCAAATCCCTGCAGTTTATTAGGATCCTGGGAAAGGAAAGCTGCAGTGATGGATGAATCTGTTAGAAATAGCAACAGAAGAGAAATATTTGAGGGATTACTCAGTAGTGGGCAATGGGTATTTTGTCCCTGTGATGTGTCAGCCTCTTAATTAGCAGCAGGGCACAAGGCCTTCACTACAGGGTGGATCTTCAGCAGGAGCTGCCAAGATGTGAGAGGCTGAGAAGGCAGGTGGAGCTGTCACACACCCTCCCAGGGTGAGGAGAGTTTCAAGTGGTAAAGAAAATGTTGCATTCATTCTAAACATCTTTCTGGGAAGTGTTAGAAACTTCTCAGCTTGCCCACTTAAGAGCCTGTAGTCCGAACTGGGAGGACTGGTGTGTACTTGAAAATTGGGTTTGAAACTGGTGAAGGTTAAAATGAAAGCTGTTTTGGCAGGCTTCTTCATCTGAGCATCAGGAGAGGACAATAAGGGGACTGTGGAGAGCACCAAAACCAAGAGGAAACTCAGTCCCCTCCTTTCTAAGCTCATGGTGTCTTTTGCTGCAGTGACATTCTGCTTCCACAAAAGTGATGCTTCCAAAGCAGGGGAGTTGTGACCTCCTTTGATGAAGTTGTTCATGTTTAGTCAGTGCTTTATCAGGCTGGGCTTGACTTGGAAAAGGTGACAGGAGAGACAAAGAGGAGATCAAGGCTCATGGCAGCCCATGTTCCTCAGTGTTTGTCCACCAGCATCTTCTCCTCACGGGTCTCACCTCCAGCAGTCGTCAGGGGAGTGCTTTGGCAGAGAGCTTTGGACCATCACAGTTGCCTTCTTCTAAAGCAAAGAGATTTGCTCCATTCCCACAGTTCTCTCTTGGGGGAATGTTTTCCAGATCTAGACCTGTCTTTGCAATAGGAGGAGTTTTGGAGGAGTTTTTTCCCTCCTTTTTTTCCCCTTCAGAACAGCATTTAGGCCAGGTGCATCCTCTATCCAAGCTTTTGGCTGCCTCAGATCCACAGCCCACATGCCTGGACCTAAAATCCCTCAGATTTCCCCCAGATGTGTCCCTCTTTTGAGGATTTTGGCCATGAGCCTGAGGTTTTTGGGTATGTGGTGGTCCCAGGCAGGTGGCAGCTGGTTGGGCACCATGTGTGAGCTGTTCTCCTGGCATCCATGGAGATGGCAAAGCTGCTGTTTGGAGAATCCCTGTGTGTGGGGGGATAAATCCAGTGCTGTTCAGGAAGGTCTCCTGAGCTGGGATGGCTCTGCTGTCACTTGCAAAGAGCTCAGGGATCCGGGACATCCAGAGACTCCTGAATTCCAGAGCACAACCAGAGGATGTGGCACAGGAGGATACTGGGATAAAAAGCACAGATCCTGAGTGGTACCAGTCACCAAGGGGATGCACTTGAGGTCCAGGCAGAAGCCCTTTGGGGGAGGAACTGGCTGTAACATTCTTTCCTGCTGATGTCCAGGTGGCTGATGCAGCCAGAACTGAACAGAGGAGGGGAGATGCAACAGGCTCACCTGTAAGAAGTCCTGACTATATTTTAGAAGAGCTGGCTCCTGAAAAGTGAGTTTACTTAAGCTTAAAGTTGAGGTAAAATAAGAAAGTTTGATTTCAGAAGGGCAAGAATTAGTTTAGCGAGGTCTCCTATACTACCGAATGGCAGAATTGGTTTTATAGCTCTAGAATCACAGAATGTCCCGAGTTGGAAGGGACCCAAGGATCATGGAAATCCAACTCCTGACCATGCACAGGACACCCCAAGAATCCCACTATGTCCCTGGGAGCATGGGCCAAACACTTCAGGAGCTCTGCCAGCCTTGGTGCTGTGCCCACTGCCCCGGGGAGCCTGTTCAGTGCCTGACCACCCTCTGGGGGAAGAACCTTTCCCCAATATCTACCCTAACCCTCCCCTGGCACAGCTCCAGCCATTCCCTGGGTGCTGTCACTGGTCACCAGAGAGCAGAGAGCAGTGCCTGCCCCTCCACTTCCCTTTTAAAGCCAAGAATGACAGAATTGAATGTGCTTGTGTCAGCTGACATCACTAATCTTTATCCCAGAATTGGGAAAGCACATCTAAAATTACACATCTGTGAGCAAGTATTTTAAACAGGTCTGCCCAATGGGGTGTGGAACTGTATGGCTAGAGAATGGAGAATAAAGTACTTTTTATTTGAGAACAGAGGACAAAGTAACCTTAAAGGACTCTTAGTTTGACCTTAATAACACTCAGGGCTGCAGAATGAATTCTGGAGGAGAATGTAATTACAGACAAGAGAGGTAAATGAAACTTGGGATGTAATTAAATGAGTTTTTACCAGAAGGAGTTCACACTGGTCTAAGTGAGTGGTTCTTTGATGAGATAACTGATGTACAGGCCAGGGGCAAATGGTGGAATATGATCTAGGTGACTTTTAATGAAATGCTTGACACAATGCCACAGTGGAAACCATCAGCTCAACTGGAAAAGATAAATGATACTTAGAAAAAATAAAAAAAGAAAAGAAAAAGGTGAAATAAGTAGTAATGTCCAAGGTGAAGCACTGAGCCACAGTAGGGTCAGTATTTAAGTTACTAATGGCATGATTTTTTGGCAGTGGCTTTGAATAAAAATTCAGGAATGTGGAAATGTTGGATAGAAAGAACCATTGATAACCCCGTGGGGCAGAACAGCACACAGAGGAGGAAATGGTGAATTTGAGGAGTGAAATTAAAGACATGGCATGAAACCACCTGCTGCCAGCTCAGGCTCTTCCACCCCAATGGCAAGAATTCCCCCTCTGAGCTGGAAGAAAACTGTTGAAAGCAACAAAGGAGAAGAATAACCTGGGATGATATTAAACTTCTTCCTAAGCGTGTTGCTTACTCTGAACTCTGACAGGCAGGAATGAAGTTCCCTCTTGGGCAGGTGAACAGTGCAGACCCTGCACCTCATTGAGATGCAGGATGAAGAAGGGGAGACCTGATTTGCAGGAGGATTTCAAGCTTAATTAAGCACCAAAAAAAGTCATAGAAATTGAAGTTAAATTTGGTTAACTTGCCAGCCTTACTACTTCTTGAGTCTTCACAGAAGAACTGAGTGGGTCAGGCAGGAAGGGACCACAGTGGGGCATCTGGTCCCACCTCTGCTCCAGCAGGGCCATCCCAGAGCACAGGGCACAGGGCTGTGTCCAGACAGGTCTGGAATATCCCCAGTGAGCAGACTCCACACCCTCTCTGGGCAATCTGTTCAGGGCTGGGGCACTGCACAGCAAAGTTCTTCCTCCTGTGCAGGTGGAACTTGCTGGGCATCAGTTCCTGCCCGTCCCTGCTGTGCCATTGCTGGGCACCCCGAGCAGAGCCTGGTCCCTGCTCTGCCCCCTCCCTGCAGGCACTTGATAATTTACCCAGGACCTTTTACTCCAAGATCTTGGAGCCAGGATCACAAATGTTTCCTAGCAGGACTGAAGTGCCAGACCATTGGATTTCCACTGCTTTTGCGTGGCAGAATTCCCAGCAGAGGTGGCAACCCCTTCATGGTCAGTCAAGACCTACTAAACCATTGCTTTTCTCATCATCTTTCACTGAGCTTTTATATTTCTGGTCCATGAAATGCTCAGGAAGCTGCAACCTGTAAGGCTGGAAGTCATGGGATAGGGGAACACAAAAATCTTTGGACATAATTGATACCATTTGTACACTCAAGTCCTTCTGGAATGGAGAGGTTAAACAGATGATAAAGAGTCCAGCATTTGGAGAGAATGAAAAGTTTATTGGTGCTTTTATAAAAGGGAAAAGTCTCTATAATACATTATTATAAATATTTATAAATATTCAGCGGGACTTAAGACCCACTCAAATAAATAAATAAATATTGCAACATAAATAAGTAATGCTTTCTCACCAGCTGGTGATTCCCAGCATCTCCATTGAAGAATTCATTCTTATGCCATTTTGATGCAGTTGTCTATAGTTACAAATACATTTTTTTAAAATGCAAAAAACCCCTGTTTATTCAGTCTTAGCTTAGGCACTAAATCCCCTGGCTACTGGTAGGCTGAGCAACCTGCTGGTTCTAATGTATGGATATAGAGATGGGGCAGAGGTTTTACCCCACCTGCACTTGTCACCAAAATGTGACACAGCCAGAGCTTTTTGTGATTCAGGTTGTTGCAGGTCTGGGAGTCCCAGAGAGCTCCAACAGTTAATTCAAAATGCAAACTTTGCTGGTGTGCTTGAAGCCCAGAGTTCTCAAGGAGGAAAAGCCAGGAAGAGTGGGACAGGAATCCAGTCAAGTTCTTAAACTGCAAGATAAATCACATCCCACCTCTCCACTGTGCGGGCAGCAAGTGGAAAAGTCATGCTGTATTTTGAGTAAGCAGAACTGTCCACCCTCCTGCAATTCTCCCAAATTCCCTGGAACCACTCCTTTCCTTTGGATATTAATCAAAACCATGATGAATTCAGAAAAACAAAGGATGAGACAG
Organism: Formicarius rufipectus; assembly: GCA_013399695.1. Classification (NCBI taxonomy): domain Eukaryota; kingdom Metazoa; phylum Chordata; class Aves; order Passeriformes; family Formicariidae; genus Formicarius; species Formicarius rufipectus. Next base: position 152,505 of record VXAU01001870.1, read on the forward strand.
AACTCTTGGTCTAATCTTAATCATTTGGCTTATCCCACGCTCTTAAGAATTTACATGAATTAGGAATCTCTTAATGTAGAAAAACTATTCTAAGAGCAGAATCAGAACGTGTGACTTTTCTGACATAGAAAATTAGATGTTACAGATAAAGAAATATCATGTATATGTGTGTGTGTGTATATATATATATATATATATAGGGGGCAAAAAAAAAGAGATTATTTTAAATGCTGTCAGCAGGGCAGACCCTGTGCTAAATCCAGAAAAATTCTAATGAAAATAAGAGACGTGGGGCCTTATTTTGATTTTGTTGCACTGATGTAACTCCGGTGGCTTCAGTGAATTACTTCATGAGAAAGAAACAAAAAGAACAGGACCAGAATCCAGCCTTAATGCCTTTTGTATGTTGCTGTGAGGACACTGTGAGGAGAAATGCAGTATTTTGGATTCCTGTCAGGCTGATAAATACACCAAATGAACAGACCAGAGGAGTCTGTGCCCTGACAGGCAGAAAGCACACACAAAATAAAAACCCCTGCTCAAATCTCTGCCACCCTGGATCCTTGTGCTGCTCCTCAGTGCCTTGCAAATGATTTCTGCAGAGTTACATCGAGAATAACTTTTTCAAAGGAAACTTACCCATAACATAAACCAATCCAGGGAAAAGGTTTTGTCAATCCAAGATCTCTTGATTCATCCTAATTTCACTCTCACAAGGGTAAAGCGTCTGATAACTGCTCAGAGCTGAATGGAAATGTGGATGCTAATGAGATGCTGCTTTCCTAAATGTACACCTAATTTTCACTCTTTATAGTCAAACTATTAACAGTTTGACACTTGTAAGGCATAAATTAGTGGATTTGTTCCCCCTTGTACAGTTCAGCAGTATGCAAAACAAACCATCCTGCCACTTACTGTTGGTTATTAGCAATCCTGGTACTTCTCTCTGGGTTGGAAAGATGGAACTAGTGATCTTTACATTACAATTCCATATTGTGATGCCAGAATTCAGTGACTGTAGAACTGTGGTAGAGAAGCACTGGAGGGACTGTGAGACTCTACTTTTCTTTTCCAAACCTCAGCTTGGATTCAGAAAGTGTCCAAAGTTGCTCTTTTTACACAAGACAGTTTAATCCTGCCCTGTTTTCCTGTCAGCTACTCCAGTTGTCCATGTGTGGTGCTCCTATGACACCAGACAGGTCATTTTTTGGACTTGTAGGGGCATGAAAAGAGCCTGAAGCTCCAACTTAAAGACTCCAGAATGGTTTGGGTTGGAAGAGCCCTTAAAGTTCATCTTGTTCCACCCCCCTGCCATGGGCAGGGACACCTTCCACCAGCACAGCTTGCTCAGAGCCCCATCCAACCTGCCCTTGGACACTTCCAGGGATGGGGCAGCCACAGCTTCTCTGCCCAACCTGTGCCAGGGCTGCCCACCCTCACAGGGAAGGATTTCTTCCCAATATCCAACCCAACCCTGCTCTCTGTCACTTTGAAGCCATTCCCCCTTGTCCTGTCCCTTCAGTCCCTGATGAGGAACTCACACAGAAGGAAAGTCCTTCTCTGGCTTCCTTGTGAGCCCCTGCAGATAATGGATATATTAGATATATAGTAAATTTTCTATAATAGTGTAACACCCTACCAGAGAGTTTGTGTGTGTGTTGAACAGTCACAGATGGTCCTACCAAGAGGATTCCTTGTGTCTGTTGGAATCTCAGATCCTCCAGGTCTCTTCCCAGTTACACCAGTACCATGACATCAGTTTTTCAGATCATTCAAGGGATTTCCTTTTTTTTTTTGTTTTGTTTTGTTTTGGTTTGGTTTGGTTTGGTTTGTTTGTTTGTTTGTTTTTGTTTTTTCTTTTTCATTAAGGTGATTCTGACCCCAAAAGGTTTGATTTGCCCTATTCTTTTCAAAACTGCATCTTTCCAGTCCACAGAAAAGCCCGACTTGTTCCGTCAGTAAAACATCATCACCTGCAAGTACAAAATGAGAAATTTCAGGGACTTTTCCCAGTGGGTATTCAGGCTAAGAGGGTGTCAGACAGTTCCTTTTGCCTCTGCCTTGGCTTTGCAGGCCACGGGCTCCCAAGTTACGTGGTGATATAGAACCGGGGGCTCGGGTACCTCCGGGCGTCCATCATCGCGTGGGGGTCGTCGGGGTCCACCACGTCGTTCTGGTTGATCCTCACGGGTTCTCTGGGCATGTGGGAAGAGTCTCCTTCCTGCTGCAGAGCAGCCCCCAGCCCAGAGGTCTTCTTCTGCGGGACCAGGACCTGGTGAGGGTCCGTGGGATCCACGTCGGCGCTCCTGGTGTTCCTGTGGGGCTCGGGCGTGTGGAAGCGGAACAAAGGGATTTCGTTCCTCCGCGACAAGAACTGGGAGTAGGGTGGTGGATTGGTGCCGGGGGAAAAGGCTCCTTTGACCCTGCCCAAGCTCACCAGGAAGCTGTGCTTGGGGGACTGGTACACGTCGTACCCGTTCTCCAGCGTCCTGTGGGTGAACACACAGTCCTCCTGGCTGAAGTAGTGCTGAGGGCGGGGAGGGGAACAAAAAGTGACACCCGTGAGCAGAAGGGACGCGGTGAGTTCCAAACACCCACTAAAGAGGGAGGGAGGGATGAGATCCTGCGTTCTGAGGGGTCGGGTCTGTAACTGAGACAGCTCAGCCTGACCCAAATGTACATCTGAGTTTCGTGCCCATGTGTTCAGCAAAGGTATTTCAGTGCTAACACTGCTTCCTTGCAGAGGCTCCCAACCCACTGCTCTGTGCTACAGCAGGAATTCTCACCGGTCCATCACTGCATCTCATTTTACCCAAGCAGGATCTCAGATGATTTTTGCCAGCCCTACAACTCAATGCAATTGAAGAAGAAAGAAAAGTGTCACCTAAGTGGTGGATCCTCTCTTAATTCTGCACCCTCCACCTGCAGCTACATAGGTTTTCCCCAGCTGAGGACATGGGCACCACAGCAGCAGCCTGGACCTGCCCTTCAGCCTGGAGGCTGAGGAAAGGTCACTCACCGAGCCAAAGATGTTTCCTCTCATGTCCATACACAGGTAACGTCCACTCTTCACCCCTGTGATTATCACTGAGCCAGCACCCTCCGACTTGATCATCAGGGCACCTGTTCGGGAGAACAAAGACATCAAATCCCAGATCCAGCTGGACCCTTACAGATCCCCAGGTGCTCTGGCTGGAAGTGCCCTGTGGGAGCCCAAACTAACCTTCCACACGACCTGGGACATTGTCCACCCTAGGTCAGGTCAGCTGGAGCTTTGGAAAGCTCCCAGGATGGAGAGCATCTCTCCAGGTGCCCTGTTCCAAAGTTGCATTCATCTCCCAAGGGCAACTTTGGCAGTCCCTCTGAAGCCCCAGATGGCAGTGTGGGGTCACTGCCCTTCGTTCTGTCCTTGGCAGTTTGTCTCCCCCATCTCTGTGACTGCCCTGTGGTGTTAGTTCTCGGTTGTGCCCAGCAATGGCACAGCAGGGACGGGCAGGAACTGATGCCCAGCAAGTTCCACCTGCACAGGAGGAAGAACTTCTTTGCTGTGCAGTGACCCAGCCCTGAACAGATTGCCCAGAGAGGGTGTGGAGTCTGCTCACTGGGGATATTCCAGACCCATCTGGACACAACCCTGTGCCCTGTGCTCTGGGATGGGAGGTGGGACCCGATGCCCCACTGTGGTCCCAGATGCCCCACTGTGGTCCCATCCAACCTTGCCAGGGTTTTTGGCACCCCAGGGCAGAACTTTGCAGAACTTCCCACCTGTCTGGTGTCTCAGTGGTGGCCTGGCAGCAGTTCAGTCACCCTGCCTTTCACAGCCCCTTCTGTTGTCTCATTTCCACCCTTCCCACCCCACCATTCCAAATCCTGGTGTGTACTTATTTCATGGCAGAAATAGGAAAACTTGATATTTTGCTGCCTGTTGGTCTCTAAAATCCCACACTGGTTCTTGATCAACATACCTAAAATGAGTTTTATAAAATCTTTAACTATTCAGGAAGGTTACAAGACAGTACAAGTGTTCCTGCAAGGGTTTCCTCAGCAATTCCTTAAAGAACCAGAAGAATGGGATCCTTTTTTCTCCTTGATTAAATTACAACTTCATCCTTACATATGCTGCAAATATATTATGCAAGAACTCCATGATGTATGCTTAGATTTTTAACTGAGTGCATGAAGAAGATGCAACAATAATAACAATTACAACAACAATAATGATAATAATAATAATTTTTAAAAATCCCTTGACTTGTGATTTGAGTGCTGCTAAGACAGAAGTACTTTTGAAATGCCATGAAACATCTCTAAGTCTTAAAAAACCCACCATTTTTCTTCAAACTAAAGAGTTTTGGTCAAGTATTTAGCAAAGGAAGAGGAATAGTAAACTATTGTGTTTGACTAGAATAATGAAATATACAATAAATGTATAATAAACTGTGAGGAGACAATTTGAGAACCTTTTAATCAGAGAGCAGTTCCTTCTCATGAACCCTAAAATCTTAACACTACTTTCATGCCAGTCTGGCCTTTCCTTGTGTCCTCCTTTTCAACTTCCCTTTGCACACCCACATTCCATGCACGTTCAGAGGCAGTTTTGCAGGTACCAGCTCTCTCCCCCGACCCACAGATTTTTGGGGCTGCTGTGCTGAGTTCCCTCAGTGCAGTCCCTTTGGTTGCTATTGCCATGGGGGATGTCATCACCAGCCTCTACCAGCACCTTCCACAGGGAGCTGTGGGTAAAACCATCAAGGGAAGGGAAATTCAGGTAGCTTTTGCTTGCAGAAGAAGCAAAGGACTTTACTGCAATTTCTGGATTTCTGGATTTCTTTGGGGTGGTTTTATTTGTGAAACAAAAGGAGGGTTATAATGAAGCATGTTTTCCATCCCTTGGCTGCCTAAGGAGGAGAGGGGACTTTCTACAAGCACAATCCTTATTCTCCCTCCCCTGCTCCCATGGAAGCTGAGGAACCACGGGAAGCTACTCACTGTAGATGGTCTGATGAGGGACACCATCGACGTAGCCATCAGCGTCGATTTGGAGGTGGAAGCTGTTCCTCTCCGTGTCCGTGTAGAGGTGCATCAGGTGATCTCCACTGCCCCAGCTGGGATTCAGCAGTGGAGAGGAGTTGGGAAAGGCAAGGGCAGCCTTGAGGCTGCAGAAGACCAGGAGCAGTGTCGTGGATCGCCGCTCCATGGTCGGCCGGGACGCGCAGCTGGATCCGCTCGCCCTTGTGCCGGAGCGTGGAGGATCCTCAGGCAGGTTCCCTTCTTCTCTGCAGAGCCTTATAAAGGACAGCAACATGACATCACACAGGAAAACCTTCTCCACATCCTTGATTTTTGGCAAGGCAACACTTTAAGTGTCCCGAAACCTCAAGGGAAGGATCTCTGGCTAAGGTGTGTGGGGGAAAAATGTAAGGTTTCTAAAGACAGCTCACAAAAGCTAATCATATGTTCAGATGTTATCTACAACGCTGTGACATCTGAAAGCTTCCCACGCCCCTACTGTTGGATCCAGGAAGGGCAATCCACTGCACTTGAACTGAAGGGAATGACCCTTCGGACCTGAATTATCTTTCTTTTTTTTTCTTTTTTTTGCAGACGTGTTTATTCAGATTCCCACCTCCCCTCATGGTTTCCAAACTGTATTCTGATTTAGCAAACACACGGAATACAGCTGAAATTTTGTTGTAAATGTATGAAAGGCTAACATTAAGTTGTCCTAGGCCTGATTCCTCCTTCATTATGAGGTAAGTGCCACATCAAGCCTGTTGGGTTGATATTTGTGTCACTGCATTTAAGCAAAGGGAACTTGATAGGAGCACAACTTGATAGGAGCACAACACACTTCAGATAAAATTTTATTCCCTTCTATTTCTCCTGCTCGATTTTTGAGTCACCTAAATATCTGAAATTTGGCCAGACAGCTGAAAATTATGTATGAAACCTTAAAAACCTGGGTGTTTGTTTCCTGCATTGCACATCCGGCTGGCAGTTCTGCAGTCACAGGTTAGTTTGGGCAGGAGTTCTGGGGGCTGAATCAAACCTGAAATCTCTCAGATCAGCACATTTTCATTATTCCAGATACAACAGGCAAGTTTGGAAGAGCTGTAAGGGGACACAGGACATCCTGAGTTGGAAGGGACCAAGCTAAGGAGTAGTGAGTGTATAGTGGTGTCACAAATGTTCCAATATACAAAACATGTTTCTCAGTGGTCCTGCCAGTGTTCTGTGCCTTTACAAACAAATTCTCTGCTTCAAAACCAAACGTGCTTCCATTTATTGTATGAAAAGGCTGTGCCAGTGGGCCACTGGATAAGGGTGAATCCCTGGAGTAACAGGTTCTAGAAGGAGACCTTGCTAAGGTCTCCTTCAAAAATTCATGTAAAACTGAGGAGGGCCAAACAGCAAAGGAATCATTTCCTGTCGTGAAACCCAAGGATTGTGGCAGTCTTGGTTTCAAACACAGTCTCTGGTTGGACACAACGTGAGAAGTTCTTGGTTTCATTGGTGCCATCAGCACGGAATGGATTGATACCATTAAGGGACACAGACAACTGCAACCCTGATTTTTTTTCTGACTGTTTAAAATTGGCCAGAGCCTGCCAAATTCTTCTGCCACACCTGTGTCAATGCAGGGCTTGCATCAGTGTGTGCTCACCTGTGTAAATGCCAGCACTTTTTAGCCAAAGTGTATAAGGGTCACATCTCAAACTGAGTCGCCTGACAAAGCTGCCTGTGCTGACAGACACTCCAGGCTAAGCATATTTTACTGCTTATGACATCTGAAATTCTTTGATTTAAAAGATATCTCAGAAGGAAAGGAAGGGTATTTTATTATTCTCTTTTTAAAAGCGTTGTCTCTGTTTATTGTCGAAATTATCCACTCATTTTTCACTCTGGTATTAAATGTTGGGGGGCTTTCATTGTTTGCTTTTCGTGGTTTTCTTGTGCCCCCTTTCTTTAGACCTCCATGGAAATGTAGATATGGATTCAGGAGCAATTGCAAACATTTTCTGCAAGAAGCACCTAGAGAATAGTGTGTGCTCTTGGAATGTTTTGTGGATGCAGTTGTTTTGGTCTGATATTTCATATTCACCATGAGATTTTCCTGGGCTTGCCAATGAGCACTGATCTGATCTCTCTCTCCTGTGTCTTGGTGGCAGAGAAAATGTTCTCAGATGTTTGAAAAATTTATTCCATCTCATTTAAGCACGTGCCAGTTGCAAGCAGCTGTTTCCTTTTATATATATATATGTCAAAGATTACTTTTCCATGCTCAAATTGCTTGGCATTTTCAAAAGTTTCCTACAGGGTCAGCAAAACTCCAGACTTCCCTAAGTTCTGTTTAAGCTGCTGGGCTAAAGTGAATGTATTCAAGTGCCTCCTTGTGAATCGGATGATAATGCAAATTTTGGTTTTGCTTTTTCATAGACTTTTGCTTGGTTTTGTTTTAAACCTATAAATGCCCAGTGCATGTGGGTTTTTTTATTGGAGTTTTTTTTTGAGGGTTTTTGGGGGGTTTTAAATAATCCATTTCTTTTTAATTCCAGGCTGATCCATTTATTCCTTCTGTTGGTATTTCACTTATCTTTTCCTACCCATTTAGCTGTTGATGGAGTAACCAGGTGTATGAAAGCTTGTTTGCTTCCACATCTATGCCTGTCAGTCTAATAGAAGTGACGACAACCTTCTTTTTCTTTGGCGTTGCATTATTGTGTTGATGCATCAGTAATAATATTTCTGCAGCTTTTACCACATATGTTGATAATGCCTTTTCATATTTCTCTATTGTTCTGTGATGTTTGATGAATTGAGATGGCTTTTCTCAGTTCTCAGCTGTGACACCTGTGATGTTCATGCTTCTCTGGTATGATTGTATAATATATATATATAATATTATAGCCAAAACTGTACCCAGAAGGAACTGAGGGTCATGGCAGCAGCCTGGAGTGTGACTTTCCCCCAATTTCACTGCTTTGTGTTTCAGCCTTAGGTAGTTTTTCAGTCAACACTTACCATCTCAGATCCATAAACCCCTCAGTTCAGTAACTTGTGCTGCTGTTAGAGAAGTGACTCCCTTATTTCATCGCTTATCACTTCAATCAGCTGCAGAGGGCTTAGAAGGCAAAGGCAAGTGTTTTATTACAAGGAATTTGAGGCACTACAAGTTGACTTGCTCTCAGTTACCCTCTGCAGACCCTTTGGAAGCGCTTTGTGGACCATCAGAAATTTGCAGGTTAATAAAGAGGGGTTTTCCACTCAGGATTCTTCCAGGATTCTCCTACGAGCAAAACCACACGTTCCCTCACGGTGCTGGGCTACCTTCCATCACGTAGGAGCACCTGTAGCACTCTTGCTTAATAAAGTGCATTGACTTCTATTTAAACAGACGTGTGGCTTGCCCTTTTGCAGAATTCTGTGCTCTCTGGGTGTCTGAGCTGGCCTCAGGAAGCCTCTTGCCCTGAAGATCACGAGGGAGTTTGGGTTGAGAGCTCCGAGGCTGCCACTGCCTTCAACAACTTCCCTTGCGTCGCATCTCTTCAAAAAGTGGTCACAGAAATCAGGGGCCCTTCCCTCTGCCTCCCCCTCCTTAAAATCCTTGTGGCAAGTGGCTCTGGGGCAATCACATCCCCGGGGTTGGAAGCACAAAGGGTGGAGTGCCTCTCCAGGAGTTATTCTAGGAACAGTGACGCGCTAAGGCAGCGGTATGTGCAGTGGATGCTCTGCATGTGTGTGTGTGTGAGCACCAGCCTCTGCCACAGCCTTTCCCCAGTGTTGTTAAACACATCCTGAGTGACCTTATTTGGATTTCCCCTTCTTGTCACGCTGCCCACGGCTAAAGAAAAACATCCTGGCCGGGTTCACCCCCGTGACACCGATGAGGTAAGCACAGCCCACCGGCTCTGGGACCGCAGCGGGGACGGGCAGTGCCTGCCATGTGCTCGCTCGGAGGAGCTGCAAGGAAGGGCCTCATTCCTCCTCCAGCTGAAGCCCTTGGCAGAGCTCCCAGTCGAGGCACAACCAGTCCCTAAAAGGTTTTGTTTTCTGGACAGAGAGTGTTTCTGTTGTTTTGAGGGGGGTCTGAGTTTCCTTAGGTGTTGTGGTAGGCAGGGTGGTTGCCATCTGTGATGAGAGCTGCTGATACCCTATAGTGCAAAAAATCATATAGTCACAGAACGGTTTGGGATGGGAGGGACCTTAAAATCATCTCATTCCAACCCCCAGCCATGGGCAGGGACACCTTCCACCAGCCCAGAGTGCTCAGAGCCCCATCCAACCTGCCCTTCGACACTTCCAGGGATGGGGCAGCCACAGTTTCTCTGCCCAACCTGTCCCTCACAGGGAAGAATATCTCCCTAATATCAATCTAACCCTGCTCTCTGTCACTCTGAAGCCATTCCCCCTTGTCCTGTCCCTCCAGGCCCTTGGAAATGGTCTCTCTCCATCGTCCTTGTGGGCTCCCTTTGGGTACTGGGAGACCACAAAGTGTTGGGTTCTGGTGAGGTGACAGGGAAGGCTGAAGCTTTTCTGGGTGGATCCTGAAATGTGCCCTGTGTTATGGTTTGCCACTGGCACAGCCAACTCTGCTGCCCTGCCTGCCCAGGCAGTGTGTGCTGTCTCAGGAAGTGTGCTGTGCTTGCTTCCAGGTCCTCAGGAATCCCAGGGACACAGAAATACAACCTCAACAAGACAATCGGTTCAGTCATCCATCTCCTCCTGTAAAACACTGCAAGGTGGCTTAAAAGCAGCCTGACTCACTGTTGTATTTGGGGGAAATTCTTTGCCTAATGGGAGGTTTCCTATTTCCCAACACTGTTGTCTCAGTTGGGAGCAGAAACATCCAGGAGCCCCTTCTCACCTGAGCATTTCTCTGATCCTATGGCACATGCCATTGGCAGTTTCCAGTAAACTAATAGGATTATCTCTCCTGGTCAGGCAGAAAATGAGGGTCCATAATAAACTTTGTTGTAACCTCTTTCTAAACATACGGCAGTCTCTCGGGTTCAACTGTTGCACTCAAATCTGCCTCCTTGAGGAAGAGATGGAAAAGGTTTGGGTTAAAGAAATTAAGAACAGGAAATGCAAATAGGGAGGGGGGAATGCAGTGAAGCTGTCAAAAGACAAAACATGCAGACAATGTCATCTGCAGCCAAGGGCCCTTTTACTGGGGGCAGCAATAACAGGGTGTGTGACTGTTCTGGTTAGAACTGCTTCAGTGCAACTGCAGGTGCTTCTCTTTAGCTCTGGGACTTGTGTTTTAGTGGGATCTCTTTGAAACTGAATCTTGATTGGAGAAACATTTGCTCTCTAAGTCTTGAGAGTTATTTTTTACCCTGAAAATCTAAACAGTAAATTAAAAAAGTCCTGACTGAACCAAGCGTTGCCCTTGCAGCCAATACTTCTAATGCAAGGAACGTGAAAAGATTTCCTAAGCTGCTACAAGCCCAATATGTGATTCTGGACTCCTTTAAAGCAACATGGAGATTACACTTTGTGAAGGGCAGGACAAGATAACTAAGAGAGACTTCATTTTTTCACCTACACTGAGTTAGCTCATCTTTGCTCAGAAGCTGGGCTCTGTTTGTTGAGGCATTTTTGTGATGGGGGCTCTGGGAGCACACAGACAAGGATTTATTAGATTGAATGGAAATCTGGCAAAGACATGTCTTGAACTCTGTCCCTGATTTGGGTTTTCCATCACAGAATGACTTCTCAGGTAGCTTTGCAGCTACAATATTATTTTTTGTTTGGTCTATTGTAGCCACAGAGCTTCTTTCATGTTGCTTTCTCAGCCTGTCACGTTGCTGGCAGGAAGGAATTGGAGTGTCACGCCGTGCCCTGGATGCACAGGTTCATCAGCTGCTGGGACACTGATCCTGCACCTGGGCCCTACTGCTCTTTGGTCATTTTCACAGCTGCCACAAGTTGGTGTCATGCCAGGGCTCGTTGAGAAATGCATTCTCTTTCAAATAAGTCAGGCAGACTGTTCTTGCCATTTTTATTGAAGTTCTGGACTCTCATCAAGTTCCCCAGTTTTCCAAAAGCAAAGACTTCCTTGCTGACAATTTGTTTTAAACTTAGAAATGCAACTTAATTTTTTATTTTTTTTTTAACATTTGAAGAAATAATTCCTCTTTATTCTCATTTCCATTATCACTAATGAACCTTCTTACATATCAGAGGCTGGTTAGTCCATCTGCCTACCCTGAACATGACCATGTCTCTTTGACACTGGTGTCACTTCTTGACCCCTTGCTCCATGGTTGATTCATCCCCCAGTCTCCACTTTGGGTGAAAGAATGAAAATGCAAGTTAACACCTTCTTGACCATCTGATGACCAGCTCAACATTATCTGAGGTTGTGCAGAATGCAAAAATATATGTAAGAAATATCAGACAGAAGAAATTACACAGTCACCCAAGTGGTCTGTAGAGCATGTTGATTGCTGTGGGAATGTAGGAAATAAACCTATTTGAGATTGGTCTTTTCTTCTTTGGAATCTGCAAGTTTCTCTTCGACATGTGCAAACACAATGTCTGCAATATGCTCAGGGTTTACAGAACGTGACACCCATCCACGTCCCCTTTCCCACAGTTTCTTTTCTGTAGTTGTTGCCTTTGCAAAATCAACATCACCACAGAATCATGGAATGGTTTGGGTCAGAGTGACCTCACAGATCATTTCATTCCACCCCCCTGCCATGGGCAGGGACACCTTCCACCAGCCCAGGTTGCTCAGAGCCCCATCCAACCTACCCTTGGACACTTCCAGGGATGGGGCAGCCACAGCTTCTCTGCCCAACCTGTGCCAGGGCCAAACCACCCTCACAGGGAACAATTTCTTCCCAATATCCAATCTAACCCTGCTCCCTGTCACTTTGAAGCCATTCCCCCAGTGGTGAATGTCATCTGGCTTGTCCCTCACTGGATAACAGGTAAAGTGCTATTGACCTCCCTGAGTTAAAAGTTGGTTAATTATTGTGACTCCCCTTCTTATGGTTTTGCATCATTTTGTTTTATTGCCTCTCCAATAAACCAGAGGATTTGTTTGGCCCACTGAGTCCTGGGCTCAGATTTTTTCACCCAGGAAGCAACAAACAGTCTCCAATCACCTGGAATGAGTCAGGATAGATCAGTCATCACAATAACTATTTAATAATTAAAAAAATAAATAGATGCTCTTCTCCAAAGAGCCCTGAACAAACACAATTATGAGCCCTGTTGTTTTATCCATCACTGCTGCTGATTGCTCGTTTGACGTAAGTCAGTCACGTTGTCCTTGGAGAAGCCATTCCAGAGCTCTGAGCTGTGGCCCGTGAAATCACAAGCACACAATAAATTGGTGAATTGTAAACAGTTAATTGAGGGGACCAGAAAAAATTTAGTCCTAATCAAGGCATTTTGGTCCACGCCCTGCAACAAAAAATAGCCAACAATAACACGCACGCATGAGGTTGGGGATTGAATGATGTGTTCAAATCTCATGATCCAAGGACACAGCTTGCTCAGCTCATCTGGGCTTACTGGCCCCTTGGATTTTGGCCAAACACTTTTCAGCAGGCTGTGGCTTCCAAAACAAACATGCCTTTGCATTGAGCTGGATGCAGAGCTTGGCTGGAGAGAGAAAAAGAAATCTCTGCTTGAGGCTGCATACTTGGTTGTTTGTTTTGTGATTTGATTTCCCCCCCCAGTGACAGCTGCTTCCTCAGCCAGGGCTGGCCACTGCAGTTCACTGCAATTGCAGTCTGCATTACATACATTAAACCTAGAGATTCCCACAGTGTTTAGCTGAGGTTCTGCCTCCTCAGTTACCCAACAGCTGGAAGAGATTCCTGCTTCCTCCTTTACTCCTGGGTCCTGACAAGGAAACCAAATGCCCCCCTGGCTTCTGCTGAGGCACTGTGATTCCAAATATGAGGCACAGGAGCTTGCAGGTGGGTCTTCTTCCAGGGAACAGTCATCTGTAGTTAAATTCCTAATTGTCTCCTCCATTGCTTAAACCCGTGTAGAGCAGAGCGGCTTCAGTGAATGCCAAAATTAAAAAAACCAAACCAAACAACCAAACATAAACCAACAACAACAAAAAAACAACCAAACCAACCAACCAACCAAATAAAAAAAACAAACAAAAACACACACACACAAAAAAACCCAAAACAAACAAACAAACAAAACCAAATAATTATCGAAAAATTATTTGGGGCTGTTTATATTCTTTTATAAACACATCTTAAATAAGATGGCAAATACTGCCCAGGACTCTTAAGTCAGCGAGAGACCTTTAGATCGTGGTCTCCAAATATCTGGAAAAAGTGCTGAATATCCTCTGCTTTCCATAGGAACAGTGGGAATGGGTTTGGGCACTGCCGAGCTCTGTAAGGATAGAGTGTTTCACAATATTTTAATGTGTTGGCCAATCACTTAATGCAATGCAGACAAGTGCCTCACCCCACTGTCATGCTCTGCCCTAAATGAATGTCTGGCTGTTCCCTTGAGAGGTTGGAGGGGGGAATCCCTGGATGTCACAGGTTCCTGTGGCTGAATTTTAGTAGAAGGTGGGGGCTCTCCAGGATGGTCTCTGTTAGAAGCTGCCAGAAGCTTCTCCTGTCCTGTGGAGCCAAGGACAGCCAGGGCCAGGAGGGACCTCCTGCTGGTGGACAGAGTGGAGCCAATTAAGAATCACAGTCAGAGCTCTGGGATAACAGAGTTAAGAATTAGGAGTGTGGGGCAGTTGGAAATTCCAGCCAAGAGAGAACAACGCAGAGACCAAGGGTGGAGCAGGAGGAGGAGAAGGAGGGACCCCACGCTGGAGCAGGGCGGGGGAAAGGACTAAAAGCTATTCCCCCTCCCTCTGCAGCCCATGGAGATCCATCGTGGTGCACAGACCCCCCTGCAGCCCATGGGGTGACCCACAGGCTAAGAGCAATGGCAGAACCAACAACCCACTGCAATCCCCCATTCCCTGCTCCCTCCAACTGTTGGAAAAAGTGAGGAGTAGGAGGAGAAAGGTGTTCTTAAGACTGATTTCTTTCTTACGTTTTAGTTTTAGTTCTTGTTAGCAATAAATTGAAGTATTTTAGCCATCAAAGCAACCATGAAGTGAAGCCATGGCATGTCAGGTCGCACAGCTGTAGGGAAGTGTTGACTTCCCTTCTGGAGGCCACATCTAACAGCGTGTCTAGTTTGGAGGTCCACATTGCAAGAGGGATGTTGAGAACCAGGAGCAAGTCCAGACTGGGTCGAGGATGTACACGGAGAGGCTGTTGGAGCAGGGTTTGCTCATCCTGGTGGGGACGAGGGGGCAAATCCGGCTGCGGTTGCAGAACCTCTGTAGGAACCTTTTCCTGGAGGTGTCTTTCTTCTCCAGTTCCAAAATAAGGAAGGTTGTACAGAACAGTGGAAATTCATGTTAACCTCTCCCTAATATTGCCAACTTCCAGGCAAGCATGTTCATCTCCAGAGTTCTGAGGGTGTTATCTCCATCCAAGGGGGTCCCAGGTGTGATCAGACAGGGCCATTAAGGTCAAATAGTGCCTTCAGGGCTTCAGCAGCAGCCCCTGCCCAGCCAGAGCTGGGATCAGGAGACACCTGCTGTTGAGGGATGGGACTGATGGGGGGCACTGGTGGGATTTTCTGGGGTGTTGAGCTGCAGTGGAGCCAGCAAAGTGGAAAGGGAGTGATTTAGGGCAGGTGGCTCCATGCTGGGGCTGACTGGTTTCCAGCAGGGCCAGGCAGTGCCTTGGCTTGTGTGGTGTTTTCCTGCCTGTGGGAAGCTGGGGACAGGCATTCCAGAGCTGCTGGAGACCCTGTGACGTCCGTGCTGAGGCCTCCTCTGCGCAACAACAAGTTCCAATAAGGACAAAAAGACCAGGAGGCAGTGAGGTCCAGGGGGCCCCATGAGACTGCAGTGCTGCATCTCACCTCCCTGCTCCCACTCTTAGGATCAGCCCTGGGATCCAGCATGGGAAGTCACAGAGCCCCCATGGGAGACCTGGATCAAACACTCTGAGAAAGCCTGAACCTGCTGCCCACCCTCATTAGAGCAGCAGAAATGTCAGGTGACACTTAGGGACATAAATTACAGTGACCTCAACCCGTTCATGCTCACATTCGAAAGAAATAATTAGCACTAAGATGTCTCAAAGAACCATCACGTGAAGCAGGAAGGATTTTTTTATTTCTTTTCCTGCAATACGGAGAATAAGGACCTGTTAAATGAAATGTTATGCTTTCTGCCATAAAATTTTATGGATCTGAAAAGGAAATGAGGGAAAAACTCAGGAAAAATTGAAAGGTTTTCAGTTATCGCTTTTCTGATGTAGCTGCACAAGTTACCTGAAAGCTTTTTGGGGTTGTACTTTTTGGGTTGTTGTTTTGGGGCTTTGATTTTGCTTTTTTGGTTGGTTTTCTTGGGTTTGGTTTTTGGTTGGTTGGTTGGTTGGTTTTGTTTTGTTTGTTTGTTTGTTTGTTTGGGGAGGTTGTTGTTGTTGTTATTTTGTTTGGTTTGTTTTTCTGAATTGGGAGCCTATTTGTTTTCCTTTGAAGAAAGCCCTGGCTACTTTTTTTTTTTTTTTCATGAAACTCTGGTACCTGCTACTCTCCACCACCTAGTTGGTGGAGAAGTGGCATTACTGTGATGCTTCAGGCTTTGCTCCTGATCAATAAAAGCATCTCTAGTAGATCATGAACGTCCCTGGTGCTGGAACACCTTTCCTATGGAGAAGGGCTGAAAAGTTGGGATTGTTCAGCCTGGAGAGGAGAAGGTTCCAGGGAAACCTGAGAGCCCCTTCCAGAACCATAAGGGAACCCACAGGGAAGATGGAGAGAGACTCTTTCCAAGGGCCTGGAGGAACAGGACAAGGGGGAATGGCTTCAAAGTGACAGAGGGCAGGGTTAGATTGGATATTGGGAAGAAATCCCTCCCTGTGAGGGTGGGCAGGCCCTGGCACAGGTTGGGCAGAGAAGCTGTGGCTGCCCCATCCCTGGAAGTGTCCAAGGCCAGGTTGGATGGGGCTCTGAGCATCCTGGGCTGGTGGAAGGTGTCCCTGCCCGTGGCAGGGGGTTGGAACTGGATGATTTTTAAGGTCCCTTTCAACAGAAATCCCTCTAGGATTCTATGAACTGAAGACTGCATCATTTGCGGTCCCTTACGGTGCCAGAGCATCATTTCTGTTGATGAGATCAGTGAAGTAGAAGGAAAAAGTGGGATTTTTTTAACATGCTTCAGAATCTCTCTCTTCAGTATAGTTTAGAAAAGAGTGGTGGTGCTTTCTGCTTTCCCAAAGTGCCCCACTCTGCTAAACACTATTTCCTGCCACAGGGCTCATGAGGAACAGCAGATGGATTAAATGAGCCTTGTCATTTTATATTCTAGAACCATGCAGTAATTGGGGTTGGAAGGGACATTTAAAGGTCATGTAGTCCAATCCCCTTGCAATGAGCAGGAACATTTTCAACTGACCGTGATGCTCAGAGCCCTATCCAGCCTGACCTTTAATGTTTCCAGGGATGGGACATCCACCAGCACTCTGGGCAACCTGTGCCAGTGTTTCGCCACCCTCATTGTAAAGAACTTTTTCCTTATATCTGGTCTGAATCCACCTTCTTTTAGTTTAAAGCCAATACCCCTTGTCCTGTCACAACAGGCCCTACTAAAAACTCTGTCCCCAAGAACTGAAAGGCTGCCCTCAGGTCTCCCTGGAGCCTCCTCCTCTCCAGGCTGAACAACCCCAATCCTCTCAACCTTTCCTCACAGCAGAGCTGCTCCATCCCTCTGATCACCTTGTTGGCCTCCTGTGGACCTGCTCCAGCAGGTCCATGCCCATGTCCTCTGTGTGGCACTGCCACTGAGCCCCAGGCTTGGCTTTGCAAAAACCTTGGAAAACCTTCAGACTGGAAAATTTGGAGTGCAAACCAGGTGAAAACGGATCAATTTACCTGCCTAGTGTTAGGAAAAGTTCCTTAGCAAGGAGAAACCTGAATCTCAAACACTCTGATGTGGCTTCACAGGTAAAAATTGTATATACCCTATATATGTAATATAGAATTATATAACCCTATAGAATTATATAACCCTATATAATGGTTCAACAGCTCCCAACAAAGGGAGGGATTGGGAGCCTCTGTCCACTCACAGCCAGAAGATGGGAACCTCCTTTCCCACTTGTGCTCAGGTCCAGGGTACAGAATCTCTCTTGGCCTCTCACATCTCGCTGCTAAAAGGCAAAATAACCACCAGAGGGCAATGATGGTAATCATAACAGCTAATTAAAAATGGCAGTAATCAGCCTTAGGAGGCCAGGCTCTTTTAACTCCTAACGGACAGTAAGTGGCCTTTACACTGCAGAATGGAGTCACAGAATGATGGAAAGGTTTGGGTCGGAAGGGATCTTAAGGACCATTTTGTTCCACCCCCCTGCCATGGGCAGGGACACCTCCCACCAGCCCAGGGTGCTCAGAGCCCCATCCAACCTGGCCTTGGACACTTCCAGGGATGGGGCAGCCACAGCTTCTCTGCCCAACCTGTTTATCTTCATGTCTCTCCTCTGTCCTTACTCCAACAGGTCCATGTCCTGTCTGTGCTGGGAGCCCAGGGCTGGAGGCAGCTCTGCAGGGGGGGGTCTCCCCACCGGGGGAGTTTCGGGGTGCCAGCACTGACACTGATGCTGCCCTTTGCCCTTAACGTGGTTAATACAGAATGGCTGAATCAAGGAGAAAAAGAACACCCAAATATTAAGAGGGATTTAGAGTCAGAACACTACCAAAAATGTATAAAATTTTATTTTAGGAATACATTAAACTATTGTGCGCAGCACATACATATAAAAATAGAAGCAATTTCACAAACAGTTGATTGGACAGTTTCATGTTTCTTGCAAATTTACAGTCTCAGTTGTGAGTCCATATTGAGTACAGAATATGAGGTATATTTTAGTGAAGAACAAAAAAAAAAAAAAAAGGCAGTATGAGAACTTTGGCACCATTTCACTGTGCAAAATAAAACCTTGGAATTGAAATAGTGAGGTATACAAATATTACTCTGCTTTCCCAGTGTGTGTGTCTGTGTCTGTACCTCTGCATGTTTAGGACAAACACACTTATTTAAGAACATGATTCAGTTCTAACGGGGGTGGATTAAATCTGAAATTGTTATGGGATTTGCCTGAGGGAGGAGAAGCCTTGAAAACAGGGATCAGCTCCACGGGAGAATCCCATGTGCAAAACATGGGCAGGACAGGCTGGGATGTTCACAGCCGTGATTTCAGAGCCTGTAACCCATGTCAGCACCTCCCCTTCATGCACACTTTGGTGAGACACGATTTGCAGTCCCTAATTTGGCCCTGGTTTGGGGAATCCCCTCACTCCTGTGAGTTTCCTTTGTGCAGTCACACAGCCATGGAACTTCTCTTTTGGAAGAAGGTGCCGTGGAAGGGTTTGCCAGGTGATGTTCATATTCCCTCCACAGCCTCCGTGTCATGTGCATTGGGCTTGCAAATGGTCTGGGTTGTGCCAGCTCAAAAGATTTGTTCTGAGGGATGCAAAAGCACTGGTGGGCTTCCTAAATCCTCCCAGGCAGGTGATCCTGGCCTAGGAGGAGGTGGCATTTAGCCAGTCAAGCACGAGGCAGAAGAGGATCAGGCCATTTCTCAGGCATAACTCAGTTGCATACCTTCCTGCATCCTGCCACCCTGAGCAGCCCTTGGACTGCTTGCTGTGTGTCGAAACACTGCCCAGCTCCTTTCTGGAAAGCAGACATGCATTCATTAAAGAAGCACCTCAGTCAAAGCATCCTATCCCACTGGTCTAAACCCTCACAGTGCTTCAGTTCTTCCCTGTTTGTGCTGCAGGGGTTTCTTCCCACAGTTACCCCTCCTGGCATATCATATTAGTCAGGATTCCTGGCACTGGGAGACTCTTTTTGATTTCAGCCTTGACTTCAGTGTTGGTGTGGCTTGCACTGATGTGTAGTAAGGAAAAAAACCCAGTATTGTAGAGAGGAACTCAGCAGAGTGACTGGTGGGGCTCTCCAAATGCCCACCAAAGCTGCAGCTGCAAGGACCTGCAGTTCTTAAGAACAACCCCAGCCGACCAGGCTGTGTCTGGACAGAGTTACAGAATCACAGAACCATGAAGGTTGCAAAACACCTCCAAGATCATTGGCTACAACCTTTGACTGACCCCCACTTTGTCACCCAGCCCAGAGCACTGAGTGCCACGTCCAGTCATTCCCTGGGGACTCCATCACCTCCCTGGGCAATGCCTGACCACCCTTTATGTGAAAAAATTTGTCCTGATGTCCAACCTGAACTTCCCCTAGTGCAGCTTGAGGCCAATTCCTGCTGTCCTGACTTCTTGTGGCCTGGTTTATGGGGGTTTTTTCCTCACCTTGACCAGTGTGTGCAAAACAGATCCAATGAGTCTGACTCTCACCTTCTGTCAGCTTTGGCAACACCAAATTTCCTTAGGCTGCCCTGGCTCATGAGGGACCAGACTTCATCCTGTCCTCAGGACACTGGTTCAAGCTGTAACCAGAAACAAACTTGCATGCCAGCATTCAAACATCCATGTACTGCTCCATCCTTCTTCAAACTTAATTCCAAAGGCAATTGGGAATACAACACCAGGATACAGGTTGCCAGCTAATGTATTTCAGCACAGGTGTCGTCTTCCTGTCTGTCCCTCCAGGGACTCTATGTGACTGTCTGATACCCTCTAAACTTTCCCCTGACCCCCTCTCTCTGCTCAGAACATCCTGATTTTTCACTTAAAATGCAATTTTTTTCCAAAGCAAACTGCTCTGCGTGTTGGGGATGAACTAAGTGTGACAACTTGACTTCTCTCTGGATACTGCAAGCCCAGAAAATTAAGAGCAACTCCTTTCCTTCCAAAGCATCCTCCAAGCATCTCGTTCATATCCTCTAAGCAGCATTCCACTCTTTCCCTCTTCATTTACACTGTGATCACCACTTACATTTCAGCCAAATAAATTCGAGCATAAATCACACAAAAGCCACTGGAAAAGTGTATTTTGCTCCCAAAACAATTGCCCTGGCAGCTTTCAGGAACCTTGGCTGCAGACGCATCCTTGTGGGTGTGTTCTTTGGGCCAAACCTTCTGCACCTCTCCTAAACTGATCGCCTCTGAGGACCTGGCCCTGCCAGTGCTGGTCATGCATGTCAGAAGGCTCAAATTCCTCACCAATAGACACCCCCTGCAAATAGAATGGCATGTCAAGGCTGGGCAGAGCCCCGTGTGGGCTGGACAGGGGAGATAATCTTGCACTCACATATTCCCTGGTGCAGCAGGGTGGCCCATCTGTGCTGCAAATGCTCCTGCTCTGACATTGCACCCAAGCTCGTTTCAAATTTAGGAGCATGCCACCAATGCAGGAATCCCAAGGCCTCTGCTAACTGACACTTATGGGGACTATTGACTTAGGGCCTCTCAAAATACCCTTTCAAAGGCACAGAGAATGCAGCTTCATTGGTGATCTGGGAGAAGGTTGTCAAAATAGCAAGGCGAGGTTATGCCCCATACGACTTCCAGGAGCTTGCTGTGCTCTTTTTGAAACTGATGCTTTGCAAGTGACAGAAATGGGAATTATGGCACAAATTCCTCTGTCCCAACCTGGGAAGGTTGGCTTATATAGCCTCCTTCTTTCTCTGCTCCTTCATACCTCGTGAGATATGAGAGAGAAGAAGCAAATATATCTAAGGCAGGAAACAGAAAATTCAAAAGAGGGAAGTTTTCTAAAACATCCCTTTGCTGGGAACTTCCATGGATTTCTCACATTTTATAAACTGCAACCCACAGACCAGTTCTAGCTCTTAGCCATTAACAAGGTTCAGCCTAAATGAAACTCAGTGCCTTTAAATATTTGTGTTCCTTTATGTGTGTGTGCTTATAAAGGCACCTGGGCTTCGAGAGACTGGGATGATTGATTCATTAAAAGTATGTCATTACATAGACACCCACTCACACATCCCATGTCTATATATATATATACACAAGCATTTATATTAAAGATGTACACATCTCTATTTGAGGTAAGTCTAAACTAAGCTCACAAAATGCCATTCAAAATCCTCAGCTCCAAATAAGTTTTGCACTTGGGACCCGTCTGGGATTTCTCCTGTGGCCCTTCCTATGGGAAATCGATGATAGATCCTTATTTTGCCAACCAGTCCATGTGAGGAAAGCTTGGACAATCCCTCCAGAGACAGAGGGGTTCTGGGGATAGGCAATTTGGTGGTGTAGAATTGGCACCCTAATGATCAAAACGGGGTGAGGGCTTCCCAAGGCAGGGCACAGTGTGTAGGAGGGGAGGTGCAGGCAGATATTCAGGTGGAGTGAACTGCCTGAAGCTCTGGTGGAGCAAAATCATCTGGTGATTTGGCCCATGGTATGTAAACAGCTCACCACGAAAGGTTATCATCTGAGGTAAATAATAGTAAATAACCCATGAGAGAGTGGATGGTTGCCCACAGCCATTCCAAATACTCCTTTTGTACACTTTTGTATACTTTTCTTCCAAATCCTTTGCACTCCAGCTTGCTTTTTTCCTCTGTACAGCACCAAAGGAGGCACAGAGCCATGTAAAATTCGTACAGAGTAGAAGAGAAGCAGCATCTTATTACATATGCAATGTGATGAACCTAGTACAAATATTTCTATCCAAATATACACATACACATATAGAGATTGTTTTTTTCCAATGACCAGTATAAATACTTTACCTGGGAGATTATTCCCCATGTGCAAAATGAAACAGTTTTTTTTTCCTGGGATTGAATCTTCGTGTGTTCATATTCTGGGTAAGAAGTGGGTCACAGTCATGGCAGGAGAAACCTTGTTTCCTCTCTTCACCCTCCCGTGTTTGCTGAGGGCTATGTAAGCCCCACGGTAAGCTTTGGACTCATAGGCATTGTAGTTGTTGGGCAGCAAGGTTTCCTTGAATTTACACTCATCTTGGAAAACAGCCTGGAGCACAGCAAGGGGAGGGTGGGTGGGAGAATAGAGAAGGTACAATAAATCCTTCACAAAAGCCCAGGTCGTTATTCTTTGCAGGCACTTTTTTTACAGGAGGGCTCGTTGCGGGGTGCAACAGGTGGTGCTGCAGCCAACAATAAACCTCCCTCCTCGGTGCTAATTTGGTGTCAGATGAGCCCAGATGCCACCTGTCCACATGATGGACTGTGCACTTCCTGCAGCAGATCCAGTGAATTCATTCTAAATCACGGGTTTCTTGATTTTATTTGCATCTGCCAGCATCACACCTTTTCGTAGCTTCATTTAACACCCCACCTCTGCCAAAAGTCCTGTAATTTATAAAAAACCCTACATGCTGGCTGTCAAAACCTTCGGTTCTCTTACAAACATCAATATCCAGAGCGAACTGCTTTTTTGAAGAAGAGATTTGATTAGCAATAAAGCTTTTCACTGATATTTAGCTTTGCGGCAGGTTTTAAGCTGGGAAAAGAGTTTTGTTTTTCTCCATGTCATATCAAGGAGAGGGATTTATCTGGGAGAAGGGGTGCAAGGAAAAGCAGGAGACAAATGCAGGGGAAATTAAAAGAGAAAGCAGAATAATTTTCTGATTTCAAGTGCCTGGTACATGGGATGCCACCAGTGCTATTGTGTGATAACACCATTCAAAGCTTGATATGAGAGGGGGAATGCACATCTCCTACAGCTTTTAAAAGTGTCTTTGAAGGCAAACAAAACTGGATTTAAACTCAGGGAGGAAAATCAAATGGAGCTCTGAAGCCAGACCCTGCATTTCTTTAGGAAGACCCAAGTCAGGCCAAGCAGTGGGGCTTGTGGTCAGACATGACTGAAAGAATGTGGTGGAACCTCAAAATGTCCTTATGCATGTGAGAAGGAATCAGGTTGGTGACAGCTATGGGACCACGGGTCCTTCCTTCACAACATCTGGCATTTTACTGAGCAAATGAAACATTTTGTTGAAGCTGCAGCTGTTTCAAAGGGGAGGACTTTGCTGTTCCCTTGCAAAAGAGATCAGTGCTGCTCATTACTTGGAGATGGGCTGCTTTTGCCTATTGCCCAGAACCTGCCCCTTCCAAATAGGTTTCCTAAAAACACTTTTACTGCTGACTGTTGAGGCTGAGATGTCTTGCTCGTACTTCAGAAATTAAACTGTGTTTGGATTGAAAACCACCCAGATGAGAACGATGGTGATGGTGTTTCAGTATGATTTTCATTCCATTCCTCATAGAATTTTCTCACTCTTTGTGGCTGATCTCACCAAACTCATCATTAAAATAACCCCAGCCACACATGTTGCCCTTGTAGGGCAGACTTCCTATTTATTCTCCATGCTGTGGTTGGTTTTGGTAGGGGGAAGCATGTGGTCATTATTTTACTAATATCAGCAAGTAGAAATAGCTCTAATTGTACCTCAGCCACACTCAGTGCAAAAGGGAATCGACAGGGCTGAGTTTCATTAGAACGTGCTTGCAGCACCCAAACCTTGGGAGAAGCCACCTAATTAATCTGTATTCTTTGCAGAATACATTCATTTTCCCAGGGTGCTCCCTGTACAGCCTTATTGGAAAGCTTTAAAATACCACACCTCCAAGAGCACTAAAAAACACTGATGGCACCAGGCTGGGCACCCTCCCTGCAGCTGAAAGGCTGTTTTCTCTGCTCATAATCACAGATTTCCCTGAGGAAAAAACCCCAAACCAAACCAAACAAACAAAAACCCAAAATACTTAACCAAAGAAAACCACTCTGGAACTTTTGCAGTCTTTGTTTGCATTTGTACTCACCGTTCCATACAACCTGCCCTTGCTGTTCATTGCAATGAAGAGAGCACTTTTCACCCCAAGCAGGCTGACAACACCTCTTTCTACAGTGGATATCTCAAAGAGACCTGGAAAATAAGACATTCAGCAGAAGTGTTATCACAGAATCTAGAGCCAATACAAGGCAATTCAGATATCATTTATTTATTTTAAACCCCTAAGGAATTTGTCATATTTCCTCTGTTAGAGTTATCCCCCTAGTCTAGCAAAACTGATGCACACAGAGAAGATCTTGCCTTTTCCCACATGCCATAGAACTTGAAAATAATTATTCTGGAGTCTGAGCCACACACTGTAATCCTTTTTTTCTATCTGCCTCTTTTGATCTGTCAAACTCTTGGGCTTTCTCATAAATAACTTATTTTTATCTAATAAGCTATACTTGCAGAGGGTTTGTTATTAGCCTTAGAGGAGTGTGGCTTACTATTCTGAAGTCCTACATGATATTTTAGCTGCAAAAGATTTTAGCAACTGCCCTCTACAGGAAATTCAAATCCATATGACTAATGCTTTCCTTTATTCTTACAGTTACAGAGCAGCACCCTCAAGAAGGGACAAACCAGGAACAGCTAACCCCTCCCATGGGACACACAGAGCGTCCTGAAAGTAATAGTCAGCCGGGACTGAAAAATCATGCTTTGGCACTCCAGAGAGAGCCACGACCTCCTGGATTCAAAAGGCAAATGAGAAGGTGAGGAGTGAGAAAATGCAGCAGAAGAGTCAGTTGTCACCCTGTTTCTTTTTTTTTTTTTTCCTCATCTGTGCAGTAAAGCAGAGCAAGAACAAATTCCATACAAATTTGTCTAGGCATTCATGCCGTGTTCCAACCCGAAGGATTCTGCTGTTTATTGACCCCAGAGACTTCCAAAAGGCAACAGAGATGCAGCCCAGGTTAATAACACCGAGTAACAACATTTGCATTCCCTGAAGGGTAGTTTCTAGAGTTCACAGCAATCAAGGGACATCTATCCCAGCTCATTCGTGGACGCAACTCACTGTATTGGTTTTCATTGTGAACTCCGCTTATCCTTCCGTCTGGGAGGATCTGCAGGTGAAACCCGATGCCCACGTTGCAGTAAAGCCTCCGCTGCCTCTTGATGCCTAGCAAATAGTCACTCTCCCAGTTCACATCTGACTTCTCCCCTGACATCCCAGCCATGGACCTGGACAGCAGAGCCTGCCATCCTCTCTCCAGCAACGTGCCATTGGCTCTGCTTCCAACGGGACGGGTGGAAGCGATCCCGGCCAGGAGAACCAGGAGGAGCAACGCGGGGAACGTCCGGAGAGCGGCGGCTCCGCGGGACATAGTGATGAGAGCTCTTGGTGCAGGGGCCATCCAGTTCACCTCCCTGGCACGTGGTCACAATTGATGGC
Organism: Formicarius rufipectus; assembly: GCA_013399695.1. Lineage (NCBI taxonomy): Eukaryota > Metazoa > Chordata > Aves > Passeriformes > Formicariidae > Formicarius > Formicarius rufipectus. The sequence continues at coordinate 177,713 of VXAU01001870.1, forward strand.
CCTAAAAATACCGCCCTTCTTGGTTTCCTCCCTTCAGCATGGTGGCAGAGGCTTATTTTTGGAAAGCGAGCAGAGATGGCTGACCTGAAACGAAAGCCCGGCAGCAGTTGGGGTGGAAGCAGAGACAGGCCGGCAGGGCTCGGGCTGGTGGGGACCATGTTTTGTAGATCCTGCTCTCCAGTGGGCAGCCTGGGTTATATTTGACCGAGCCATCTTTATAGTGCCGTGGCTGGCCCTCCCCACATCATCACTCTGACATCAACAGCTCGCCAGAGGTAAGCCTGCCACGGCTGTAACACTAACCTGCCGTCCTCCCCGGCTGGCTGAGCTTTGATGAATGCTGTCACCCAAGACCGGAGGCAGGAGCGGCATTTCATTGGCTGTGGGAAGCACAGGAGTCAAATTGGCCGGGTGGTCAGAAGCCTCACGGCTTCCTTATTTAGAGGAGAAGGTGTAAAAACAGTTGTGGACCTCATCGGTGAGCAATGAAGAGTTTGCAGCCACTTCCTTGGTGGCATCTCAGTATTTGGGGATAATGGGCTGCGAGAGGCCAACTGCGGGTGTTGTGCACATCCAGCAAATCCAAGGCATCTCTTCCTAAGTGACCCACGTGCTAAAGCTTGGTCTGTGCCTCTCAAAGGAGCACTCCTGGCTGGTTAACAGCGAGGTAAGCCCTGCTAAGGGGAGAGGAAGCCCCGGAGCTTGCTCCTGCAGTGCCAGTTCTGCTGAGCAGGGAGCGCAGGCTGAGCTCTGATCCAGCAGTGATATGGACTGTCTGTGTTGTTCACTGAGGTGACTTCCAAACCTTCACATTTATATGGGGAGGGTGTGTGCCTCCTGCAGGTGTGCAACTGTGTTTTTATGGGCAAGACAAGGGCTTAGGTAATGTGTTATTGAAGAGGAAAAAGGGAAATGGCCTCATGTCCCTACTGTTTCACTGTCTCCTTTCCCCAAGCCCAGATACCTTATTTTTTTTTGTTTTCAAATAACATATGACCATCTCAATTTGCCTCTCCTTCAATCTGCCTTACTTGTTTCCCCTCATTTTGCACTGCTGCTGTTTCAGCTCCTTTGGGACTGCACAGATTAGTCTTTTATCTTAATTATTAAGGCATTAATCAGAGGAAAAGGGCGGAGATCCATACCAGTATTTTGGTCAATATGCGTGTCAGCTTCGCACAGCAAAGCACTTGCACCTTCTGCGCCATTTGAGATGCCCGGCTAATAAAAAGAGTACCTGGCAGTGTAATTGAACTGGGCACACCCAGCGTGACGGGGTTTTGGGTTGGGAGAGGTGTAATCTGAACCTCTGCCAACCCCCACCCAGCACAAACCTCGTGAGAGAAGGGGGAGCAGCCAGATCCAGTGGTGGGTGTGATCCCCATTGCCCTCCCGAGAAGGGCTCAGCTGTAAAAAACTTGGGAGCCACCGGGCTGGACCCTGAGCCAGGTGACATTTCAAAGCCTCTGTGCCTTTGCTGAAGAGGCTCTTGGAATATCAGAGAATCACAGAACATCCTGAGCTGGAAGGGACACACCAGGATCATCCAGGTCCAGCTCCTGGCCCTGCACAGGACAGACCCCAACAACCCCACCACGAGCCTGAGAGTGTTGTCCAAACACTTCTGGAACTCTGGCTAGTTTGGTGTTGTGACCATAGGCAGCACACCTTCTGCCTTTTGCTGACAAAGGAAATCTTCAGACCCTTTTCTCATCCACCTTCATCTCATGATCTTTCATCTATGCAAAGTGCTCATATAAGTTTTAGGAAGGAATATTACTCATATTTATGCTCTCTTAGCGTTTATGAGAGGCGAGCATCAGTGGGAAACAAAGCCTGAAGTCACTCTTATGAGCATGCAGAACTCATTTCCCAGTTTCCCATTTTCCCACAGTCTGAAGACCATCCCATTCCTAAAGCATATGACTCCTGGAAATGTTACCTAATCTCAGAGCCATAAAGTGAATATTGCAGTCTTGTGCTGCTCAGCAATTCTGCATCAGGGCTGGAATGACTCTGGAAACATCCTGAAGTCGGGTCTGTGGCCAGCAGGTTGCTGAGTTTCTGTGTGTTAGCACATGAAGATGAACTGCCATGTAAATTCTGGAGCTTCTGAGTCAACTAGGCAAGCCCTGTTTGCTCTAAAAGATGTCTCATTCTGCCTAGACTTGTCCTCTTGGCCCATAAAGAAAGGGTCAAAAACCCACTGTAACCTTCTGATTTTCAGGCAGCAAGTTGTCCTGGTTTCATGGGCCTTCATGGGAGGCATCAGGGCAGTAAAATAAACCCTGTAAGCTCCAAAATGGGGAAAAAACTTCCTTTCCAATCAACCTCCGCTTACTCAAAATCCCAAGACCCGAGATGACGGTGCTTGCTGCCTAATTAAAGCACCGAGTTTTCATTGTCAGTATTTTAGGACAATATTAAAATACTCCCCTTTGGAACAGAGCAGCCTGGATCCACTTTCAGACTGCCTAAGAAAAGTCCTGCAGCTGAGCAGTAACACGATAGGGATGCAGAACACGGCTTTCAAAAAAATGCGTGAGGACTTCGGGCATTTGAGTTCCATTTTAAAATCTTTTCAAAGGCTCTCTCTATTTTAAGGCCTGGAAAGAGAAAACCCTCATCCAGAAGGACAGACTAAAATTGCTCACCTTGCCTGGGAAGACCCAGGCTGGTGGTGGACAGAGGAGAAAGAAGATTTCCAGGTGACAAATCTGACCGCTGTGACTCTGGACAACTTACAAGAAGAATGACCATGGAGTCGCATCAGACCATCTTTGGGCTGGTGGGACTTGTTGGCCAGTGTGTAGAGATTTGTAACACAAATACTGGGGCTATTATGAGTGAAATGTGAATCGCAGGATGAAAGCAGCAGAAAAAAATAATCACAATAGATGCTGAGTGGGAAGGGACCCACAAGGAGTCCAACCCTTAGCCCTGCACAGGACCATCCCCAAGAGTCACACCATGTCCCTGAGGGCATCAAGCAATGCTGGGCTGCATTGACAACCAAGGACCCACCAACAGCCATAAAGCTGGTAAACACAGAGGAGTGTGTTGTTGGCATCAAGACTGATATGGATAGGGCCACAGCATGGGTGATTAATCAGCAGGAGGGTGACAAAAAAGGGTTATGGCACACTGAGATTGTTGTTTCTCTTCCCATCATCCAACAGACAGATGGATTTGTTGTCACACCAATACCCAGAGGGAGTAAACTAAACAGACAGCAATCTTGCCTAAGACTCTTGGGGGCTAATAAGCTCTTGGAGACTGAAGGAAGCAAACTCCTGAACCAGAACTGTCACTTCATTGGAGCTGCTGACTCTTAAAACATACACAAAACCTGTTCAGGCACTGTTTGTCCTCAGCAGTCAAGAGGAACCCAAGAACACGGTAAAGAGTTAACAGGAGTCCTACCTCATCCTTTGTGTCACACACACACAGATCCAGGCTGGGCATCTCAGGCACAGGCATTGAGTTCTTGGGCAAGAGAAGGGGGCAAATTAAACAACTCAGAGTTGTCAAAAATAATCATCTTCCCAATTCACCACGAGGGCTCTCACTGAGAGTTCACATGCCAAGTTCCTACAGGCAGGTACAAATCACAGAACTTCCTGCTGTATTTTTGGAGGGAAGTGGGAAAAAGGATCTACCCCCAAAGGAAACTATGGAGGATTTAGGAGGAGGGAGATTCTACCTTCCTTGGGGGGGAAAAAATAAATCTTGTTTTAGTGCCTTATTCATTTTCTGAAGAGGGAATGTCAGGCCCAGATCCTGTCAAATATCCCCATCTCAGTGTCCTGAGGGGACTGCGTGCATCTCTCCACATCTCACAGGCGTTGGAATGACCATCAGAAGACAGAGGGGTGACTCCATGGTGAACCTGTGGCTTCCCACCTGGTGCTGTGCCCACCAGCCCACGCCGCTTCTCTCATCACCTCCTCAGCTGTTCCCACTCCGCAGGGACAGGCGGTCCAAGAGGGAAAGGCTGAGCTGGAAAGAAGAGCAGAGACAACCCCAACCCCCTACCCAGGGATCTGTCTGGGGTTATTTATCAGAAGAGAGGAACGAGGTGGGGCGTGTTTCATTTGGGTTCAGTTGGTGACGTGCCTGGTTTCCTCCTGCCAGCAGGAACAGGGGTGCCAAATGCCACGTGTAAGTCACACAATGAATAGGAGAGCAAAAAAACCCTGGTTTTAATTGGTGGTTGTGGTGCTGCCAATGAGGTTTGTCCAATGGCCCAACTGACCACATCTCTCTCCTGACCGTGGAAACCATTCAGATTAAAAGATGCAATCCAGTATAGATGATTACAGGCAATTTCTGCCATTTCCTTGTGGTACCATTAGCTCAGTTGAGGGCTCTCTTTCTCTTGCATGTCAGTCCTTCATCTGTTGGTCTTGATCCTTCCTCACATTTCAGAGGAGAATTCTGGAACCTTTTGTGCATTCTGAACTTTTTCTTGGTTTTTTTTTTCCAAGCTGTTTTTTTCCCCTGCATGGCAGGCAACACTTGGAGGTCTACAGCTTGTAAATCATCTTTTGACAGCAGTTAGGATTTATAGTTTAATCTCCACAGGAAGGATCCTATTTTTGAGATCTCCTCCTGTCCTCTTCTCCCACCCTATTCCCATTCCCTCTGCTGTGTTGGTGGGGGAAAAGGTGGGAATACGCTGCATCCCTGAGCCTTGGCCACAGCTACTGGAGGGGTGGAAGAGAAACTCCTTGGATCCCTCATATTTAGGGACTATGGTTTAGTCTTTAAATGGAATATAAGAGGAGAGCAGAGCAGAGCAGAGCAGAGGACAGAGGAGAGGAGAGGCTGGTTCAAGGAAAATAATTCCTAGGCCACTTGGGGTGGGAATCTGCCTTGTATTCAGACATCAGTGGGCGGGTCCATGTGCACTGAGGATCTCAGCCTGCAGTGTATTAACACAGTCAAGGAGCTCACGAAGTGACTCAGCTCAGTCCTCCTTTGAATGAGGAGCTGAAACACTCTCAAGGCTCCACCACTGGAGATGACAACTTTTTGCACAGACACAGTTTTAGTGTCTTGGTAAGAGGTTTGTAAGCCGTGGTTGTTAATGAGGCACCCTGACTGCATCAAAGAACAAAAATGAGAGTTTATTCCTCCTCGTCTGAAGTTCCAGTTCTACTCAGGAATGGTGGAAAGGCAGAAAAGGCACCAGATGTTTCCATTCTTGCATCTTCATGTTCCCCTGCGTAGGGATTTCAAGAGCACAAGAAAGGACCGTCTTAACACACACTTAGACGTATTTTCTAGAACTAATACACTCCATCAAAACCATCTAACAGCACACAGCCATAGCTGAGTATCAGCCAGGATATATTCTGCATTTTTTTGTGAATTCACATAGCACTTATCTATCTTAATTTTAACTTCATTAATAGAACCCTTCACTTGTATCATTCTGTGGAATATCAGCAGGTTCTCCTCTCAGGTCACTGTTGGCCAAGGTGATCCTGCAGATCCCATTGTTATCACTGAGGCCTCTCTGTCTTGGAAGCTGCTTCTGACTCCTCAGCCTGCAAACCTGCAGAAGGCGTGTTCCAACACACCACCTTCATGGACAAGGTCTCTTTTTCACGGGAGCTGAGACACATGGATGCCTTCTACTCTGGAGGTAAATCCCTTCCCTGGCACCCAGCAGCTTCCCTGAGAATGGAGCAGCAAACAGTCTGCAGGTGAAGGTGTGTGAGCTGGGGTTGGATCCAGCAGCATCTGCAGTGATGTCTGCTTGGAAAACTCTCTCCCAGTGGCACAGACGTGTTTCCCAATCCAAGTGTGAAAAGCAAGCTCAAGTCCATAATCCAAAGCCCCGCAGGCTCCTCCCACACTCTTGCATCAGGTGGGTGTCTCAGCATTCTGCAGTGTCCTGGATGTCTCTGGGGTGAGGTGTGGGTGCAAAGACCACGCTTCTTTGGTTTCAAAGAATCATAGAATGACCTTGGTTGGAAGGGAGCCTAAAGACCATCTTGTTCCAGACCCCCTGCCACGGGCAGGGACACCTCCCACCAGCCCAGGGTGCTCAGAGCCCCATCCAACCTGGCCTTGGACTCTTCCAGGGATGGGGCAGCCACAGCTTCTCTGCCCAACCTGTGCCAGGGCCTGCCCACCCTCACAGGGAACAATTTCTTCCCAATATCCAATCTAACTCTGCTCTCTGTCACTTTGAAGCCATTCCCCCTTGTCCTGTCACTCCAGGCCCTTGGAAATGCTGGAGCATTTGCACATTCCCAGCTCCAGACTGAGCTAAGTGCCCCATGCAGGGTTTTGAAGCCCCTGGCTGCTGTCATCAGCTGCATGACATGAGCTTTCCATGGGATTAAGATGAGGGCTGCCTGGCTGGAAGGAGTTGAGGGACACAAGGAATGCCTTGCTGTAGCTTAGGTTGGGACTGAAGATGCAGCTCTGAGCTTGAAGGGAGCTCCTGGAGCAATGGGCAGAGGATGAAGTCTGGAGGGCAGAGATGGGGCTGTGCAGACTAATTCCATCCTCTGTGCACTCAAAGCTCTGACAAGTGTCCTCAAAGACTGAGGATTTCATAGATTTCATACACTCTCTGTCCATCCATTCCAGTTCTGAACCACTCTAAAGGGTAGATATTTTTTCCTTATAGAGTTTGGTCCTTAAAATTTTCCAAATAATTGAAAGATCTGCCTTCAGTTCCTGGGACCATAAATTGGACAGTTGTCAGCCTGGACCTTTCAGTGGTTCCAAAGTGTCAATTTTAGATTAAAGATGGAGCTGGTGTTTTCCTTTCATGTTACTCCTTATGTGAATCTCTGTAAACAGCCAAACAAGAGTGGGAGGGTAAGGGAGTTTTATTTCATTATGATTTAGTAGAAATACATTGATTCCTGGAACTTATTAAAAGGCACCTGAGATTAAACTGGATCTATGGAAATATCAGTAGATCTTTAATTCCCTCTTTGAAAATGTCCACATAAAGCTACCACCAGAGGTCCAATAAACAGCAGGCTAGGAAGCTACCCAGATGTGTGGCTAAAACCACCAGAAATTCATCCAAAGGGAAAATTCACTAGCTAAATGATGAAAAGTGGCCATTTCAGAAGCAATTCTGCCTTCTAGTCAGGTTTGCAGCCTAAAGCAATCACGGTGAGTTTTCCTACATAACCTCAGTAATTCAAGTTTTGTTCCTTTTCTGAATAGGAACGAGAGAACAGGGTGATTTGGGGTTCCTCAACAGAAGTATGAGGAATACAGCAAAGAGGGCTCAGAGCTATGCCACAGCTTATTGAGGAATTCCAAATTTGTACAGACCTTGCAAGGGCCCAGGAGTGCAGGACACGTGAGCTGTTTTAAGGCAATGCAACTGCTAAGACTGAGTTCTGCCCAGAGAGACTGAGGTGAAAAAGCCTCTCCAGGAAATGGGAATGCGTGGCAGGTGGTTGGGATCAATCAGGACCCAACTTTGAGCATGTTGCACTCTTGGGGTATGGGTGTGTGGGCTTCTGTGGAACCTGGGACTACTCACACTCCCCAAGTGCTGCTGCAGGTTGATGGACTGGCCTGTGATTTTGTACCATGTGTCACCACCAAACATTGTACCCAGAATGAAAAACGATGTTAAAAAAGAAAGTTGCGTTTCTGTCAGAAATGACCTTATTCTTTAACTTCTTCTTTTTAACATTCCCTTTATTATCTGTGTGTGACTCCAGATCACAGAATATTCTGAATTGGAAGGGACCCACAAGGATCATCAAGTCCAACTCTTAAGTGAGTGGCTGTTTTGCTCCTAATCCATGACCACACAGCTTCCCCCAAAGGCAAGGTGAGAGCAGCAAATCCAGTTTTAACCTGGCTGATTACATTGGTCATTGCATGACATTTTTTTTAAGCCTGCAAGTCCCATTTTCAGAAAGGAGCCCACCTCTTTGTGTCAGAGTATCTTCTGCTCTCAGTGCATCGAGGGGTCCTCAGTGCTGGTGCCGTTTTTCCCACTGGTGCCTGGGACCTGTTGACTAACCAGAACATCAGTGCCCTCTCTACAAACACCATGAAAGCTTGCAAGCCTCCCTGCCTCAAGACTGCCTCCTTGCTTACCTTGAAATGATAATTTCTCGTGCTCCCTCTGATAAAATAGTGGCAAATCTGAGCACAAACCAAACGTTTTGCATTTAAAGCTGCAGCCACCTCGTCGTTTCTTCGTCGGGAACCACAGCGTAAGGTATTTGTTGTGATGGGTTTTGACATGTGGAAGATCAAGATCAGCTGCCTAAAATATTCTGAAAACCAGTTATAGCCTTAACAGTGACTGTGGTTAAATATAAAACTGAAGTAATTCGTTCTATTAAAAAGCCCAAGTCTTATTTTTATCGAGCGTTGTTATGAGGGCATGTTCTAAATCAGCCCAAAGCTCCTGTAGATACAAGAGCTTCACTTCTGCAGTTTTTAACAGCCCAGTTAAGTTGGTGCAGCTTCTTGTGCATGTTGTGAGGACAGAATTCTCCCTCTGACACTGCCCAGACCAGGCAGACTCCAGAAGATTAAACATTTCAAGAAGACCGGCAAGGAAAATGAAAGAGCTGAATAATAACACTGAGTTTATTTTTCCCCTGCAAAGAGGAGTCTCATTTGGACAGGGTGAGGTTGTGATGGACACCCAGGACCAAGAAATAAAATCATACATTTTATTCATTCATGTAACACTTCTTTTGTCATCCCTGTCCATACTGCCCTGCACTTCTCCACACGCACAGGTCCAGTTTAAGATCACGCTGCCATCGATGAGATGCAACTATTCCAAACATCCTCTGAGCAGAATGTGTATCCCATGCAGGATTAAAGAAGAGTTTGCCTGATGCACCCTGGACAGGTGGGATGGAGCAGGGTCAAGGCAGGCATGTAGCACAGCTCTGAAATTTCCTTTTTCATCAGGCAAGTAGTGAGCACGTGTTGGCAGATGGAATGTGCGCTCGGCTTCCTTCGGTGGAGTTTCGGCACTGACCTTTTGCTGCATTCCTCCAGCAGCAGAAAAATGGTTCTGCTTAAGTAAACTGACATCTACCACGTGCAAACCCAGCTGTCTTCTCCAGCCCACCAGTTCTCCTACTGTTACAAAGAGCCTGGAGGCACGGCAGTGCTGTAATTTCATGTGTGTCATGAGAATTATGGCGTGAAAATTAATTGTGCTCGTGATAACAATAAAATCCACCTTGAGGAACCACAACTGGCCACAGCAGTGGATGTTAGCAGGTCCTGGATAGTTTTATTTTATTCCTGCCCTGGTGACACAAACACAGGAAGCTCCAGCTTGATCCATCCTTACCTCTTTTTGTTTGCTTTGTGTTTTCCATCCTTTGTTCTTGCCCTGCTTAGTTTTCCCAAGGGTCTGGCAGGTCTGCTCTGTGTATGACTCCACTGTAAGAATGGAGATGGACTGTGCAGCAAGCAGGTGACTCAGCAGGCACCTATTGCTGGGCAGAACTTCTTTGAAGAGCTCTTTGTGACACCAAGTGCGAGCAGACCACAGGGACACAGCCACATTTGTGCCTCTATTCGGTCTCACTCCACTGCATGCAGACCAAGACTTTCCCAGCCAGCCTGCAATTCCAAATATCCCTCTTTAGGAGATGCATTGAAGTCCAGACAGCTGGACTTGGCTCTCAGAAAGCAATGAACATCTCCCATCTGAAAGCCAACCTGCTTTAGTTTGGCCACTCAAAAATGAAGACATTGCTCAGGGTTTGGATAGGCAGGAGAGTTCTTTCCTTTATGTGCATGGCCTGAGCTTCCCAAAAGTCACAACTGAATGCATCTTTCTGCATTAAAAATAAAAAAGGAAAGGTAGGAAATTAAAAAAAAAAAAAAATGGATCCAGCATATGTTGTATAGAGCCTGCACTGCCAAATTCTTGATGCCTTTTTCATAGAATCATAGAATCCTTTGGGCTGGAAGTGACCTTTAAAGACCATCTAGCCCAACCCCCCTGCAAGGAGCCGGGACATCTTCAACAGATCAGGTTGCTCAGAGCCCTGGCCAGCCTGACCTTGAATGTTTCCAGAATGGGGCACCCACCCCCTCTCTGGGCAACCTGTTTCACCACCCTCATTGTAAAAAATGTCCTCCTTATATCCAATGTCAATTGACCCTTCTTTTGTTTAAAACCATTACCCCTTGTCCTGTCACAACAGGCCCTGCTAATAAGTTTGTCCTTGTCTTTCTTATAGATGCCCTTTGAGTGCTGAAAGGTCACCTGGAGCCTTCTCCAGGCTGGACAACCCCAGCTCTGCCAGCCTTTCCTCCCAGCAGAGCTGCTCCAGCCCTCTGATCCTCTTGGTGTCCCTGCTCTGGCCTCGCTCCCACAGCTCCCTGTGCTGTCTGTGCTGGGACCCCAGGGCTGGGGGCAGCTCTGCAGGGGGGTCAGTCCCAAAAAATCCCTGATCCCATGACTGACCCCATCACAGCAAACAGGACGTGCTGACTCACCTGGTGGGTCTCACACCCAGGCAAGGGGGCAGGTTGTCCTCGCCACTAAATACCTACTTGCTGTAAAATATTGACGTGGAGGAGGAGAACCAGAAAATGTTGTTGTCCTCTTTCAGCAGAAGATTTCCCACTGTAAACAAAAGTAAGATAGACGTGTGGCAGTAAGATATAAATTCAGTGTATACAGATAAAGACTCATCACGACTGAAAGTCTCTTTATATGAACACCCTTAAAGGGGTTCTGCACATCCCAAAGATTCATTTTCTTTTTTTTTTTAATTCACATAATCCCTTTCACTACAATATAAGTGTGAGATCATGCTATCACAGAACTGTTGGTTGGAAGGGACCTCTGGAAGTCATCTCCTCTAACCTCCCACTTGAATTAGGACTCCTGCCAGCCCTAGAAAAGGTTGAGCCGTGGTTGACCTTCATGTTGCATTTCCAGCTGCAGAGGGACAACCATCCAGCATAACACATCATGGTTATTATAGGGCTAAGAATAATTCTCTGACCAGGGGGAGCTTTTGAATATACTGGGTGGTACCTGATTCAACTTGTTACAAAGACCTTTGGCAGTGGATTTTCCTGTTCAACTACTTTTTATCTTTTTATAATTTATCCTGTCATTATCTGGCCCACAGTTTGCAGCTTCAAAGAATCATAAAATCCTTTAAGTTGGAAAAAACCTTTGAGGATCAGCCAGACCAAACATTAGCACTGCCATGTCCACCGCTAGACCCTGTCCCTAAGCACCACATCTTCTAAATCCCTCAGGGGATGCCACTTCCCTGGGCAGCCCAAACCAATGCTTGATAACCCTTTCTCTGAAGACATTTCCCTCAATATCCAATTTAAACCACCCCTGGCATAACTTGAGACCCTTTCCTCTGTCCCTATTGCTCATTCCTTGGGAGAGGAGACCGATCCCCACCAGGCTACAACCCCTTCTCAGGTAGTTGTAGAAAGCAACAAGGTCTCTCTTGAGGGCCAACAACAAAACCTCTTCAAGTCTGCTGCCTGTCTTCTGCATGACTGTCAACTGTGTGTCATTCAACCTCTTGAATGCTTCCATTTTAAAATCAATTCAGCAGAATAAATTGCTCAATGCAATGATAGGCTTCCTAAAATTTGAAACACAGCAACTTTGACTTTGCTGGGTGTTGGATCCTTCAGAGCAAGGCAGATAATTTCCATTAAGGACACAATAATTTGAATTCAAGCTTTGCCTTCTGTGGTCCCTCAGAAAGATGCCAACAATGTATTTTTATCTGCAGGTCATCGTTTCTCAACAGGAAGGCTCCACAAAGGGAGATGAGGAGCATTGGCTATCAGTGTGTACCACTCTGCACGTAGCAACACCAGCTTGCAAGACTTCCCCCTGATTTATGGACTTCTTGGAAGAAAGAACCACTTCCATGGGCAGGGAGAATTGCCCAAAACGGGCTGGAAACACATCCAAGATAACAACTGGTGGTCAGGCAGCGGTTTCCAAACAACTACACAACAGAAGGACTCACATCCTCTCGTGTGGTTGGTCGAGCCTGAGGACAACGACCCGCTGCAATTTCCACCTTTCACTGGTGAGCAAGCAGAGATGGATTCCTCAAAAAAAAAAAAGGAGGCTTGGCTGGCTTGTGCTGGTAGGGAGGGAGAGGAGTGATGCCATGGATGAGGAGGGGTGGAAGGAAGTAGACCCCTGTTTGTGTAGGGATGCTGTTCCTGCCAGGATTTCAAACTGTCCTTTGGAACAGAGTTGCAGCAGTCGCTATAAATGACTTGCAGGAGTGAGTACAGAGCATTTGGGAGGATTATAATTTATGCCAGGCAAAAGCTGTTATGGTTCAGTTTAAGGAGCTTAAAATAAGATTTTTGGGAGACAACCAAACCAGTTTCAACTCTGGTAACTTCCCAGTCCAGGACATTCCTAACTTGATGTGTACCGAGTCTGTTCCTGCCTGGGCACCAAAGGCCTTGAGCTTCCACTGAAACTCAAAGATGCTCTGATGCCATTTGGCTCTGATAAGAGGGAGACAGTGCCCACCAGGAAAGAGCTGTCTCTATACCCCTTTATCCAAACCTGAATTAATCCAGTTTAAGCATCTCTTCCCCCAAGGTTTTGTCTTCCACGGAAAGTACATCTCGAAGGAACGGAGAGATTTTCTTCGTGGGATTCTCCTTTGGGTATATTAAAATTTGATCAACTTATTAAGGCAACTGGAGATGACCCATGTCTGTCTGGACATGTATGTGCTTCCCAAAGATGGGAGACATCAATCCATTCCAGATGAGCAACCAGGAAGGCAGGCATGGAGCTCTGTCTCTCCATCTCCCAGGCAGGTAGAGCATATAACACAAAGGAGTAGCTGTGTCCTCCTGTCATCCTGATCCACACAGGGGATCTCCCTCCATTCGCAGAGAAAGGTTGGTACATTATGAGATTGATTTCTGAGGTTTTAGAAAAACTGCTTCTCTAAATCTTACATATTTTTCTTTGCTATTTTTTCCCCCGGTAGTTAAGTTGAAACTTTTCTTGGAACATGCAGAACAAACCTGCCTCCTCTTTACTCTTTGCATCCTTTGAACATTTACCCATGGTTTTCATATTCCCTTCAGTTGTCGCTTAGCAAGTGTCGCTCTGGGTGTATCTCCTCAAACTCAGCACCCTTGGAAGGCCCAATTCTGCCTCCAGTTACATCTGGGTAATTTTGGGGTAAGTCAGAGAACTTTGGTAGACTTTGAATTTACAGGAGCAAAGCACAGAGCAGGTGAAAACCAAATAAAAATGAGGAAGACAATCAAATAGATTGTCTATTGACACTAGATATTTCAGTTTTGTATGACTGTGGCACAAACATGACACAGTAACCTTGCTTTGCTCTGGGGCTTTATTTTTTCCTCTGGGTATTGATATTTACTCCCAGCAGAAAATATTCCTCCCATTTTCCTCAGCCCTTTGTAGGGCTGGTTGAAAGGACTTTCCATGCCAATTCTGAAAGCAGAGACAGGACCTGTGCATCACATACTTATGTCCACAGCACACTTTCCAATTAAAAAAAAATTATGTCCCCTGCAAAGAAGTGCCCAAAGGAAGTTTTGCTTGCCCAAGCTGCACTTGCCACCCCACTCTTTGTACAGTATCCTCCTACCTCTGCAGTCTTTTCTGTGGCCTGCCTGTCCATTCTGCTGTATCCCATTAAACATGTAATGAAAGCTTCATGGTCTGCAGAATCACATCAGCTATTGCCCAGCCCTGTCCTTTGGTCTGGTCTAAGTTGTGTTCCTGTTCCTGCTGACTTCTTGGATGGAGAGGGACTTTTTAGAAGACTTTTTAGTGACAGGACAAGGGGAAATGACTTTGAACTGACAGAGAGAAGGTTTAGATTGGATATTGGGAAGAAATTCCTCCCTGTGAGGGTGGGCAGGCCCTGGCACAGGTTGGGCAGAGAAGCTGTGGCTGCCCCATCCCTGGAAGTGTCCCAGACCAGGTTGGATGGGGCTCTGAGCAACCTGGGCTGGTGGGAGGTGTCCCTGCCCATGGCAGGGGGTTGGAACTGGGTGATCTTTAAGGTGTCTCCCAACCCAGGCCATTCTATGAGTCCATGATTCCCTATAATTATAGTTGACAGGTCCTCCTAAGCAATGGGCTTTGGCCATGACCCTTGGTATGGGACAGCTTTGAGAACAAGGCAGAGCTTGCAAGACTGACTTCAGATCTTGATCTGACTCATTTCAAAGGCTTTTCTCTTTTGGAGTCTTTATTATAAAGGGGAGCACTATTTTTCTCCCTTTGCAGGTTATTCTGACGGAAGTGGGGATTGGAAAAAAAACTACTATGAACCAACCATTTGGTATTCTCAAGTTGCTTTCAGCACACCCACCCCTGGGGCTCAGTCCAGGGGCAGGTTGTTTGTCCCTGTGCATGAGAATATATTCTGCTAATTCTGTGGTCCCACAGGACCACAGTCCTGGGGCTGCTACTGACTTCTGCCACAGCCAGCATACAGGATGAAGTAATACATTTATTTTTATGTGGTCCTGATGGTCTCTCCTGACACCCCCACGAGGCAAAGATACAAGAAGAGGGCAGGCATCTCTTTACACTGCTGGCCTGGTGTGAACACCAGGGAATAGCTCTGTATTTTTGGCTGTAGCACAGGCAAGAAATAAGAGCAAATGAGGCTGCAAGACTGATGCTCAAAATACCACACAAGAGCAAATTAAACTTTCCTCCAGTGTGGGGAAAGTGAGATACAGATGAAATAAACTGATCAACTTTTAAGCTCACAGAAATAACAGAACTGGCTTAGAACGTGTGCTCTCAGTCCTGGGATGGAAGCAAGTGTAATTTAAGGTCCCTTCCCACCCAAACCATTCTGTGTTACGTTCCTCTCCACAATCACCTTCTGTGGCTTCACTCATCTCTCCTACAACAGGAAAAGTCACGAAATAATTTTCCATCTTTGAGCTGTGCTTCCTCAACTTCATTAACTTCGCCCCTGCTGCAGAAGGAAAGACCCAAAGACCCCAGACACCATCCCTCACCTCTCCAGGCAGTGCCATCTCCTAACAGGGCCATTCCTGGCATTGCAGCAGAGGAAAGGCAGCCTGGCCAGGACAAGCTCTGAGCATCTGTGTCTCATTCTCCTCCTCCTGCTTGCCCCCAGTGACCACATCACCAAGCAGCCCACGGAGCTGCTGACAATAGTTGAGGGGCAGTGACTTATGTCCTTGACAAACTGAGGCCCTTGGCAGTTTTGTTTTCCCTTGCAACGACCTCAGTTCAGATTCTTGTAAAGGACACCTGCAGTTTCTAGTGGTGCCCACGAGCAGGTTAAAAAAGCCAAACAATGGCATTTGCTCCTCGCTCCTCCCAGTGGCAAGAATGTTTTGCTCCATGCAAGCCATGCCTACAATTTGACGGGGCGTTTTCAAGGCATTAAATACCGTCCCCCTTCCAAGGGACAGTGCCCTGCTTTGCAAATAGAAAACCTCATGCCCATTAAGTCACTTTCCTCTTTATCTTGAACAGCTCTTCGTGACCCAAGCAGGGCTTCTAAGGGGGCTTTACACCAGAAATTGCAGCCTGCTGGGTCCAGATCAAACAGAAAGTACAGTTTAGGTCATCTCATCTCTATATTCTGTATTTGGTGGTTGTTTTGGTTTGGGTTGGGTGTTTGTTTGTTTGTTTTTTCTACAAAGAGCTAAAACTCCGCAGTCACCACCACTTCCTTGAGAATAGACCAGAAAAATGTCAATAATAAATGTCATGCCACGGATCCTTCAAAGATTTCCTCTTGCAGGACGATTCAGCATTTCCAAAGGTCAGCCTTCAGTAAGCAGGACTAACAGTTTTCCCATACCATTCCTATCACTTTTACTTCCCAAGACCTCATCATTAGAGGTTGTTTGTTGGTTTTAGTACCAAAGGCCAACTGCTGACAAGTTTCTGTGTGCAGTCTGCTGAGGACTCAAAAACACACGTTCCAAAAATAAAAGGCAAAAACTTGACTTGTTTTCTTCCAAATTAGCAGCAGTTTTACAAAAGCAAAATTAAATACTAAATCAGATGGTGTCTCTGTGCTTTGGCAAAGTAACAGGCATCACTTTTATGAACAAAGAACCTGGAAATATAAGGAAGAAATTTGCTCAAGGACTGTTGCTGTTCCACAGGCTCCCTGTTGGTGGATGTGCTGCCTGAAGGAAAAATAACCAAACCAACCTAATAAAAATATGTAACACAGACCTTCATCACAAGGCAGTCTTAGGGCTTCTAAAAAGGAACACTTCTGCCACCACACCTTTCCCAAGCAGAATAGTGTCAGAGCACTTGCTTTTCTGGGACCAGAGTTTGATTTCAGCTGAAGGCCAGCAGTGTAAAATGAGCTCTAACGGGATTAATCGAGCTCCTTCTGGATGAATTTACCTCCTTCTTTTCTAGAGCCCCGAATTAGGTCACATTCCTTGAGTGGTTCCTCTTCAGAAGCTGCTGGCAGAGGAAAAGGGAAGTCTTTGACAGTTCAGCAGGAGATGTTTGCTGGGTCACTTACGTGGGCTCCTTAGAGCATGCAGGGCTCAAAAATACTGAGGTGAGAGTCTGGAAATACACAGGGACTTTAGAAACCTCATGAACTGGTGGATATTCCTTCTGGGAGAATTTTGAATTGTGCAGTTTCCCCACAACGGAGCTTTGCAATTTTGATTATTTATCAAACTAGGAAAGAGATGGTCAAAAACGAGGAAACCCACCTGAAAATTAGAGAAAATTCCCCCCCCAAAAATGGGGGGGAAAGGTAAAAAATAAAAGGTGCCTGAAAAGGGGGAGAAATGTTGAAAAATGGGGGAAAGACCCAAAAAATTGGGAGAAAGAAACAAAAATAGGAGAAAAAGTTTAAAATGGAGAAAAGCATTGACATAAGAGACCAAAAATGGGGGTAAAACATTTAAAAATGGGGAGAAAAATACCAAAATTGGGCAAAGAGGCCAAAAATGGAAAAATCTGTGACCCCTCCCCAAATCTGACCCCTCCCCCAAATCTCTGTGACCCCTCCCCTCAAATCTTGATTATTTATCTTGATTATTTATCAAACTAAGCCACTTCTACCAAAAAATCACAGTGGAGATAGAGAACAATTTGGGGGTTCATTGACTTCTCAAGGGTAGGGTTTCAGCAACATGTAGAGGAGATTTCCTGAGCCAAAGGCAGCTCTGCCAGGATCCTCCCAGGGATCTGTGGCTTTGGGAATCCACCTGGGACCTTCCCCACCCCACCTGCTTTGCTGGGAGCCCCACAGCCCTGGCTCTCCCAGGAATCCCAATCCCAAACAGGATTTTCCCTGGGGGCAGCCTCTGCATGGAAGGGCTCCTTCCAGCCCTCTGTGTCCACAGCTGAGTTCCAAGATGTCCCAGAAGGAGGAAAAGCACTTCCCAGTGCCTTCCTTGCCCCCATCACTGGGATGCAGCGCACTGAGGTGGTTTTGGTTGGGGGTTTTTGGATTGGGTTCAAGTTTTTCCCCAAGGAATTCCAGAGGTGCATCTTGAGCTGTCTCCCTGGCACTTCTGATGTATCATAAAATGTCAATAATTAATAAGCAGCAAATGATACCTGTACAACAATCCAGAACATTTTAGTGTTCCCTTTGAGGTGTTCAAATGACACACTTGTCAATGTGAAGTCTGGAAATCATGCAAAAAAGCAAACACAGTTTAAAAAAAAAAGGCAAAAAAGAAATAATAATTAATAATAATAATAATTCAAAATTGCAATTACTGTCACTGGTGTTTATTAATTTGAATTTATTTTTTTTTAAACAGTCCCCCAGTTTACAAAATGCAGCAGGTTAAATGTTTGATTAATGGCCAGTAATACATTTTATCCCAAGGCACCATCACTGTGACCAATCACGCTGAAGTTACTCCAAGGAGACACCTGACACGCCTCATATTTTTATTTCTAATCACTGAGAAAAACCAGAAGATGTTTCTAGAACTCAACAACCTGCCAGAAGCTCTTATTCCTACTCAGGTGTGAGGATAACTTCTGTAGTTCTGTAGATGGCACACAAGGAGTTGCACTGAATGTCTTTATCAGATAAAGGTGAGGAATTCAACATCAGCACTGTGCTGGAACAAAGCAAGAGGCAAAGCCCAGCTGCCAGCACCCAAGAACAGACAACACAAATCCTGAAAATCCCAACAAACCCCATTTCATGTCATCTTCCCTCAGGAAAGAGACGTTCCAGTCCAGAATCCCTTTGATCTCATCCCCTGTGAGCGGGAGACAGCTTTGTGCCCCACCAGACTCAGTGCTTAGAGGTCAGAGTGAGCGTGGAGGACACCCTGAAGATCTGTGGGAGCATGTTACTCAGCTGGTAGAACATTTCCTCCGAAATTGTCTGGGGAAAAACAAAAACCAACAAAAAAAAACCAAAAACACAAACACACCAGTTAGAGCTTCGGCTTTTTGCTGTGGTTTGAAAGAAGGAAGTCTCCCTCAGTCTTGTTGCAGGATATTTCAGAGATTGTTTTCAAACTGTGTGTTCTAATTCCGCTCAATTCAATCGAAGGACTGATGTAGGAACACTGTTTATTTACATGATGCATCCATTTCCAGTAGATTTCTTGTTCCAGTAATTATCACTGCTGCCCAACAGAAGCAGGACAGTGTTACTTCTTATCTACAGGACTCCTGCTCTCTGAATTCCAGGATTAGATTCAAATTTGGTATTTATTCCTGGCTTCCTCCTTGCTCAGCAGCTTCCTACTTTGACTCTATGCCCAGTATTGCTTTTTACCTTTGGAAAACTTCCTCTTTCTGAGGATCAGCTGGAACTCCAAAGTAAATCATTTTAGAGCCTTAATTAGAATTAAATTCAAATCCCTGGAGGAATTCAGGTTTTGGTGGAAGCGTGACTGAGGTCACTGCATTGCAGCTTTCCAAGATGTTATATATGACCAAGGTTAGTCCATCTCCTCAGGGTAACAGCAAAAAAAAGCCTTTTTTAAAAGCACACTGGTAAAACTGAACTTCCCAGTTTGCAGTTTTAGCATCCTCAGAAGATGCTGTTGGATAGTCAGAAAGATAAACCTTAATCTTGTTTTACAGGCAAGGAACCAAACACACACTGGATAGAGTTTAAGCTCACCCAAAAAGAGCAAGGAATAGCAAAACACACCAAAACTAGATCTGCTGACATGTGACTTCTTTTTCCAGCATTCTCCTAGGCTGGATAGGAATTTGGTTTAACCTACCTGTGGCACCAGGAACTGTACAGTCCGAGAAATTCCTCCATCCCACGAGGCCATTTCCATCATGAAACCTAAAAAACCAGCATTTATTCCATATATGCATTATCTATGCCATATTTCCCATTAATCCCACCAAGATTAATCAGTGAGGGAGCTTTCACATGAAAGTAGGGATGGATGACATATTCACTGTGAATCATTAAAGGTCACAGTAGGAAGAGGTTCCTCGAGTAGGTGGTGGAAAGGGCACTACTGACATTTTAAATACTCTGAATGACTGGTTCAGGTATTTAAGAGCAGCACACAAAAGTGCACAGAGTAATAACACCATCTGGAAAGAGAGAAAACCATGTTGAGTCATGAGGACTTTCCATCAAAGAGATGGATTAGTGTATAAACCAGTCTTGGAAAAATGCAGGGAATTCTCATTGTTTGAAGCCAATCAAAACACAAAGGGCACTGGAAATTACAGAATCGTGGAATGGTTTGGTTTGGAAGGGACCTTAAAGATCATGTCGTTCCAACCCCCTGCCACAGGCAGGGACACCTTCCACCAGCCCAGGTTGCTCAGAGCCCCATCCAACCTGGCCTGGGACACTTCCAGGGATGGGGCAGCCACAGCTTCTCTGCCCAACCTGTGCCAGGGCCAAACCACCCTCACAGGGAACAATTTCTCCCCAATATCCAATCTAATCCTGCTCTCTGTCAGTCTGAAACCATTCCCCCTTGTCCTGTCCCTCCAGCCCCTTGGAAATAGTCTCTCTCCATCTTCCCTGTGGGCTCCTTCAGGCACTGGGAGGCCACAATGAGGTGCCCCCAAAGCCTTCTCTTCTCCAGGCTGGACAATCCCAGCTCTGCCAGCCTTTCCTCCCAGCAGAGCTGCTCCAGCCCTCGGATCCTCTTGGTGTCCCTGCTCTGGCCTCGCTCCCACAGCTCCCTGTGCTGTCTGTGCTGGGACCCCAGGGCTGGGGGCAGCTCTGCAGGGGGGTGTCCCCAGAGGGGGCAGAGGGGCAGAATCCCCCCCTGCCCTGCCCAAGTAGCTCTTGCCCTCCTTCAGAAACTTCTCAAAGCAATACTAAGCACTTTTTCTTCTCTGTCTTTAAGCTGCAAAGATCCCATGGAGACATTTTTCATCTCGTTTTTTTCATTTCCCGGTAGGACAGTTAAAGAAAAAATTAAGGGTGTGTTTCAACAAAGGACAAATTTCAAAGAACACTGTTTTTACTTTTTGTAAAACACACAGCCTGAGGTGAGTCTTTGCCACCAAATGCAAAACCCAACCAAGGCATCCACGAACATACCTTTGACACACTTGAACACGAGCTCTGCCCTCTTCAAGCACCACGGAATGGTCATTTCCTGGAAATAAATCATGAAAAGCCTCAGTGCACAAGAGATCTAAGCAACAAGAGGAGCAAGGTAGTTATTAGAAGCCATATATTTTTGTTGTAGAACCTCATTTCCCCTGCAACACTACAGACTGAGCTCTCCAGAGTTTTCTGGGCAGGTGAGATATACCTTAGAGGAGACCATAAAAGCACAGCCACTGCTGGTTGGTGGGAGACCCCAATGCTGGAATGACCTGATACATTTTTAAGCTGAGACTGTGAATAAAAATGCTGTTGCCAATGCTATTAATGTAATTGGAAACAAGGTTATTTAAGTTCCTTGTGGAGTTTCAGAAAAATATCTAATATCCAACTGATAAATGTCAGGCTCATGTTTCAGCTGGCCACAACCAGGCTCCTGACCACCCCTTAGCAGCATAATGATGACTTCGATCTGTTCTTCAGGACTTTGGTTAAGGTTTCTTGGCACACCCACAGCCTTCAGCCAAACCTTCTCTGTAATACTGGAACTGGAAGAAGCCCCTCTCCCCTAAAGCTGCATCCATGTCAAGAGGAAAACACAGATTCGTCAAAACACAAACAAAATTCATCCTCATCTGAGGAGGGAGTTTCAGGTATCAACAGAGAGCAAACCCTCACCTAAAGTTCAACAGCAAAACGTGGCATGAAAACCACTGGAGCTTAAGATACAAGCACTGCACTAAATAATTTAAATAATCTAGCACATTAAACATTCTTTGGCTGAATATTCCAAGGCAGAGGCAGAATGACACTGCAGACACTCCTCAGAAAGCCAACACTACCTATTTGTTCAGAAGTACTCTTCAGCAAGAAAATGAGCACTTTCTAGTCTGAACACAGGAATACAGATGTGGAAACCAATTTTGCTTTTGAAGTACCTTTTCAAATGTAAGCTTTACATGATTCTCTACTCACTGAAGCCAGCCTTTATTTTGCAGTCTCACACACTGCAGTCTGCTGTTACGAAAAGAGCTTAATTTCAGGATATTAAAGGGAGTTTTTTGAGGAAGAAGGCTATTTAAGAATGCCAACTGCTAACACTGAAGCAATAAATTGAACGTGTGGCTGCATCAAACAGCTACTGAAAGGCAAAGTTCCTGCTTAGGTGGGAGTATCTCCTGCCCTCCCCAAAATATACAATATGTTAAAAACAGCGTAAGTTGAACCTATCTTTTAAAAAATATTTCCTTATGTCAATCACTGCATCAACAGATACTGCTTTAAGGGTGTATAACCCACTAATGAGAACAGTGCTGGAGAAGTTTTGGTGTGGTTTGGGTTTTTCTTTTTTAGTTTCTAAGCTTTTCAGAAGAAACACTTGGACTTTATGGTAACCCACCTGCCCATGTGTGCTTTCTGTCACAAGTAATGTAGGTGTTCGTTGTTGGTTTTGATCACTGTTTTGGCCTGGGGAGAAAACGAGTGACTGAGAAGAAAAGTTCTCTCTTGGGAGTACCTTGTGCAATCAGTGATGGGAACTCAGCCTTAAAAGGACTGAGTGAAACAGCAGGATATGACACTACTCCTTGGACTCTTTTAGAGGAACACAGATGTTAAATTCTGTGGGCACTCAGGGAAATAACAGGTTGAATCCAGAACGTCGCTCCGTGAAAGCCACAGGAACTGAAAATGATGGAATAGGGGATTCAGCTCTAACCCACCTTTAAAAATGCAAGTTCTCATGGGTTGGCCATGTTAGCAGGGTTTTTCTCTCTGTGCAAACCAGGGAACAGTTGTAGAAACAAGGCAGGATCATTTAAGGACCAACTCGAAACACAGTGCAGGATACAGGAAGGGAAAAAGCAAACAGCCCATCCCTCACAGTGAGTTCTGGGTAATGGCATGCAAGGAAGTAAGAAACCACCTGGAATTCTGGGTGTTGCTCACTAGCAGAGACCACATCTCACTCCCTTTTAGGGTGCAGTGGTTTAGTCAAATTAAGATTTTTTCCTAGTCATTTAGGGAAAAAAAAAAAAAAAAAGAGGGAGAATGTTATGCTGCAAAGCATTTTATTTTAATTTAATTTGTGACAGGCTCACTACATGGGACTGCTGCTTTTATAAAGCCAAGGGCTTATGCCTTTGCAGAACCATGCCATAACCAGGTAATAAAACCATTAAAATGCAGAAACATCTTGTGGGATAAAGATTTCAACCCAAATTTCAATGGTCAATTGTGGTAAGTGAAGAATTCCCAAGATTTTTAATCAAAGCATATCGGTGCAAGTCCTAAAGACAGCATGAGGAGCTGGGCATTCAGGGGAGGAAACTGAGATGAGGAATATTTGAGGTTAATACACCCACCACTGATTGCTCTCTGTATGCAAACCGTGTTCATAAATATTTATTACACAGCTTATACCCCATTTCTACTTAAAAAAAAAAAAGACATTTTTGCATTTTTGTCTTAACTTATGCTTGAGGTCAGTGAAGTTTTGTCACCGTTGCTGTGTCGGACAACAGTGTGTTGGAAGACCCAAGGAACTGTTCCAGCTCTGGCATTTTTAGCAATGCCATTTCATTCCCCAGTTTATATTAGACTCCTAACAGAAACAATTCCCATCCCTGGAAGTGTCCAAGGCCAGGTTGGATGAGGCTCTGAGCAACCTGGGCTGATGGAAGGTGTCCCTGCCCATGGCAGAGGGTTGGAATGAGATGATCCTTAAGGTCCCTTCCAACCCAGGCCATTCCGTGATTCTGTGATCACATCTCTGAAGTTGCAACCTCCTTCCAGCCAGAAGAGAAGACCTTTGGGAAAAGCACAGAGATCACTGCTAATGAATGCCTGTGAGGGTGGGACATCTCTGCAGCTGGGCTCCTGGTTAACCACTTGACCAAAATGTTTTTCTGGAGGTGGGAGGTGCACATTCCGCACTGGGGCCGCCGAAGGCACCGAGTTCAGCTCAGTTTTCAGGAACCTCCCATTAGGCACTTCACCAAGAAGTCACATATTGGTGAGCTTCGAATGAGGTCAGGCAGCTGCAAAGCACTGCAAGAAGCAACTCTGCTGAGTTCAGGTTAGCTTTCAGGAACCTCCTATAAGTCACTTCACCAAGAAGTCACATATTGGTGAGCTTCGAATGAGGTCAGGCAGCTGCAAAGCACTGCAAGAAGCAACGTTGCTAATGCGAGTCACACGGGGCAGTTTTGCCTGAACATGCACTTATCATCCAGGTCACCTTCTGCTTGCTCTGCAAAGACTGGTGTCACAGGTTTCTGTTGCTGACTTTTAGTTAGAAGTGGGGAGCTTCCAGAATGGTTTTTGTTAGAAGCTGCCAGAAGCTTCCCCTGTCCTGTGGAGCTGGAATTTCCAACTGCGCCACACTCCTAAATTCTTAAGTATGTTATCACAGACTGTGATTCTTAATTGGCTCGATTTTGGCCATCAAGCAGGAAGTCCCTGCTGGCCCTGGCTGTCCTTGGCTCCACAGGACAAGGGAAGCTTCTGACAGCTTCTAACAGAAACCACCCTGGTAGCCCCTCCTGCTACCAAAATTCAGTTGTAGAAACCTACGACACAAGGATATAAAACCAAACCAAAGCTCTGCATCTCCTTACTTCTGACATTTCATGGACCAGCAGGAGAGGGATGCTGATGGTGGTGATGTCGTGTGTGCAGCAGACTTTGAGGATGTTTCTGAGCCCCATGATGGCAGGGTCACGGGCAGTCACGCCGACAGACCTCACGTTGTCATCCACGCAGAGGTGAAAAGCCACGTGGATTTCAGACAGGTTGGAGTGGCGTGTGATGTAGAATTCCCCTGCAGGAGGACACAAAGCAAGGCATCACGGTGGTGGTGGGCACTGAAATCCAGTTGGCAGGCACGGGAAGGACAGGGTCATGCAGGAGAGAAGGCAACTGCAAATGTACAACAGAGATGGGGACACACACACACGAAGAGATTGAACGGAAAGGCTGGAGACCAGCTGGCCTAAAATCTCTTGGAATGTCAGTGTTTTACATCCATCCTACACTCATGTCCCTGCTTTGATGGGTTTCACTGGCATGGTGGCCATGTGGTGTCACAGCACAGCAGTGCCAGTGCAGGCGGATATGGTCTATATATATAGCACTGAACAGCAAAACAAACCCAGAGGAGGTGCAAGACCCAAAATACACGATGCAAGCTCTGAATTGCAGACAGATGTGGGAGGAGGAAATACCAAAAATGGATGGGTTCAAGCAAAGGATGTGGAAGGAGATAGTGGGTTATGTAACAACTGAGATATGGTACTGGAAGACAAAGGTATCGGTGACCATTAGCATTTCAAGGAAGTCATGGGAATGGGAAGATGAGCTGCAGAGTTGTTTGCAAACAACCATGAATTCATCTTCAAATCCCCCAGCAGCTTTCCTTACCCAACATCCCAACACAGATACTTCCTCTGCGAGGAAGGGATTAGTCCATTCTCCAAGATGAAAAAATACACATCCTAAAATGCTTTTCTGTATCCTAACAGTGACGTACATAAAGTTTTTCTCAAAAAGAAAATGACCTGCTGGCATTTAAGTTTCACCTTTCCCCCAAAGATGCTCAGAGACATATTTTTTTTTTTCACCCTCAAATTCTGAAAAGAAACTTTAGGCCAAGAGAAGTGATTTGCCCCAAGCCACACAATGCAGTGGCAAAGCTGGGAATAGAAACCAGCTGTCCTGACACCCAGTTCTCTGCTTTAGCCACAAGAACATCCTTCTCCTCTGATTGAGGTCAGCTCGGGTTTAGTTTAGAATTTATGCTCCGACTTCAGAGCTAAAAATGTGCCTGTGTAAAACACAGTTTGCTTCAAGAAGGGAGTAACTGCAACACAACTCACCTGGCAAAATATTGGAGTGGTTTCGTTCAATATTCTTCAATTTATCCTCGTTGCCACTGATTTTGCTTTCTGTGTAGAAACACACAGCACAAATGTTAAACATTCTCTCTTAGTTAAACTTCGGCATGAAAGCTTGATGTCTTGAGATGATGTTTGGATTGAGTTTTTACCACAAAGCCCCCAAAAGAAGGAGGATGGATGGACAGAGTGTCTTTGTTGTCTTCAACACACACCAAGCTGAACCCTACCTCAAATCACTGGCTTTCTTACCCAGACATTCTATGACATCTCTTCATTTGGACAAAACAAAACACAATTTCTCAGATATCACACTGAACTTCCCAAATTGCCCACACAACTACGTAGTCCCCTGCTATTATTCTGTAAATTATGCAACAAATTAGAACAAATCCGTTCCTAATAGATTTACACAAATCAGCACTTACGTAAAATCAGCTTTCACTGTTTCCCCCAAGACTACAGCAATATGCAGGTTCCCAAAAAAACCTGTTTTCCTCTTAGGAATTCCTGTTAGGAATTTGTTCATGTCACTGACATATTCAAATCACACCAGTAGCTCTTTGCAAGAAAAACAAAGTTTGGGGAGGTACAAACACCACGTGGTCACAACATTGCACAGAATACAACTGCAAATACAACCATTGGCGAAGATCTGCTCAGCACTGAAAAGGACACACACTTAGTCCATTTGTTACTCAATTTTTAGCATTCTGCTTAAAGGAAGGACAGAAAGTCATAACTTCTCTTTTGCTATGTTTTAAAACTGAGAATTAAATAGAAATAAAAAGTAACCACAGATAAAGTCTGTGTTGCTACAGGCAGTTTAAGCTGCAGGGGAAGGCAGGATGGCCCGATACACCTCCCCTGCTGTAAAAATGTGATCAGCATCTAAGGACTAATGTTGGGCTTTTTTAAAAATTACATCAGTTATGGCAGCAAAGAGAGACCCTCACGAGGAGGGAACTTCATGCAGAAGCCCCATTGAGCTGAGCACTGCTCTGCTCCAAGGGAAATCATGGGGGTTGTCACTGACCATGGGGCTTTTTGGACTTACTGCTGCGCTGTGCTCTGGCCTTAAGTACAACGTTCTGGACAATTTCAAGCTGTTCCTGAATCCCAGGAAAATGGAAATCTGTGCATTCTTGGCACACAGTTGCAAAATCTAGGGGGGAAAAAAAAAAGAAGATTGAACTCCACGTCACAAGGCTGTGCTTGGTGACATTCCATAATCCTGCTCCAGTGTTCAAGCAGGGCCAGCAACAGTGTCAAACCCACCCCCCAAAAGCAGACAAAGCCTTGCTGTACCCCCCCTCTTCAAATTCCTAAAACAAATTATGGGAGAAAGAAAACATTTTTGGAGATATGTTAAATGCTTGGGGAAAAACAAAACAAAAAACAACCAACTTTGAGTGTTGCTGCGCTTCAAACAAAACCAGCCAGAGCAAAACACCCATGAAACAACAGCAGTAGTATGAGCATTAAATGTAAAGGTGCTTTAAAAATGATGCCTGGTTACTAAGAGTCCTTCAAGCTGTGATACTTTATTAAAACACACACAATAGACATTTCCTCCAGCAATAATTCCATTGTGTTGTGAAAAATGAGAGCTGTTAATGACATTCATGAACAGTGTACCTGGAAAGCTGGAATTATGGCTCTTTCCCTTTAGTTCTCAAAACACAGATCTATTCTCAGAGGCTTGAGAGAGTCCCTTCAGAACTCAGAGAAAATCAAATTTATTTAAGATTATATTTTACAGACTGTGATATGGTCTCATATTTTGCCCCTTCACTGTGTCTGCAGGATGTAGGTGGTGGCCAGGAGGTGCAATTTTGTGTTTAAGGGTATTACTTAAATGTCTGCCTCATCACCTAAAATTCAGTAGAAAAAGAGATCTCCTTTTGTCATTAATTTGAAGATTCAAGCAGTTAGAAAAGTAACTGCAAGTAAGTGTGAAACAATCCTGTTATAATTAAACAGCCTGGAAACCATAAAAAGCACAAATGCAACTGCAATCGGTAACTTCCCTCTCCTTCTTGCCACAAGCCTGATTCCACACTGCTTCCAGGGAACATCAGCCACCAAAGTCTACTTTTTTATGGCATGCTGGAATAATGACAAGAAATAGTGGCTCCAATAGAAAAAAAAAATATTCCAAGTGTGAATACTTTGGGCCAGAATTGGAACAGAAACAAACACATGTCCAGTTGGTAAACCTTGACAGAAAACACCTTCATCAGAGTGTCCAATTCCTCCAAAGACATGCACTTAAAATGACTACTGACCAAGCTTTCCAGGAACAGACCTGGAAATAATATTCCTATTGTTCATGTTCTGTGGAATTCACACTATCCAGAGCACATGGTGATTTTTTACATTGATTAATCACTCAGCACACTTCCTTTTCACTTCTGCAAGCAGGTTTCAGAGGGCTGGGCTGAAATTGGAGACTCAGAAGCCCCTAAGGCAGCAAAATCCACACTGAAGTGTCCTCTCCAACATCCCACTTGCTCAAACTCAAACCCTAAGGAGGAGATGTGAGGCACAGCAGCACAACACCGTCCCCCATCCCCATCCATGCCACTTTTTGAATCCGTTGCCCTTTGGGAGGGAAGACAGCCAGATTTTTGAGTGGCTCACCTCTTTTGATTCCACTGTAGGAACTGATTCTGTTGTCCACCAGCAAAACCAGGCCACAGAGGGAAGTGGAGTAGAGAGACATGGCAGTCTGGAGCCTGTGGAGCTTCACCCCACTCCGCTGGTTGCGCTTGTGCTTGCAGAAATCCAGCACGTCAGCTCTCAGCAACCTCAGGTTGTGCATGGTCTTCAGCTGAGCTCCTGGACAGAGCACACAGGGCTTAGCACACACACACAGCAGAAGACAAAACTCAGGCTTGGGATTCAAAGGCTCAAAGTGCTCCCCTAGGTTTTGTTAAAAAGATCTCTACGGGAGATATAATAATTAAACAACAATGCTCGGAGTTCTTAACCTTATAGTCTGTTTTACAAACATATCAGCGATTTGAGGAAGAAGAGTAAAAACACAGTATCTTCACATGCTGTCACAAAGCAAGGCTTGTCCATGCCTGAGGTGAGCCTTGTTC
The DNA here is from genome assembly GCA_013399695.1 of Formicarius rufipectus. Lineage (NCBI taxonomy): Eukaryota > Metazoa > Chordata > Aves > Passeriformes > Formicariidae > Formicarius > Formicarius rufipectus. The sequence continues at coordinate 206,249 of VXAU01001870.1, forward strand.
CCCATTACAGAATCATTTAGGTGGGAGAAGATCTCCAAGATCATCAAGTCCTTTGAGCAATCACTGCTTTGTCACCCAGCCCAGAGCACTGAGTGCCACATTCCTTGGACACCTCCAGGGATGGAGACTCCACCACCAACCTGGGCAATGCCTGACCACGCTTTCAGTGAAGAAATTCATCCTGATGTCCCACCTGAACCTCCCCTGGCACAGTTTGAGGCCATTTTCGCTTGTTCCCTGGCAGCAGAGCCTGACCCCCACCTGGTTCCCCCCTCCTGTCAGGGAGTTATAGAGACCCAGGAGGTCCCCCCATGAGCCTCCTGCTCTCCAGGCTGAGCCCCCCCAGCCCCCCCAGCTGCTCCCCACAGGACTGACTCTCCAGGTATCCATCTCAGCACACATGTCACATTTTAATACATCAATCTCAATGTACTGAAGATGAATATGCCAAAGGGTCCAGACCTGACACGTGTGTATTGCCGTCATCAATTAAAGAACAGAGTTTAGGGATATATTTTGCCTCACTTTCTCTTTAGAGAGGAGCAATGTGTCAGAAATCCTGCCCCAGTGCCGTTCCAGGAGAAACAGGCATTTAGTAAAAGCCCTGTTTGTAGAAAATATTTTAATAATGTGGATTATAAATGCACAGAACATTAGGGAGGTGTCACAGGAGGGCTGTTTCCCTCCCCACCACACGGTGCTGCACAAAGCAGAACTGCAGCAGAGGATCTCCAGCAGTGCCTTGCAATCCAAGTGACTCTGATGTCGCTTCTCACCCCAGACCTGTATTTTCACTTGGGCCACCCCAGGCCTGGCCCACATTTGGGCAGCAACTCTCACCCTCTCCCCCTTTGTCACACCCCCCCTGCATGTCCACCTGCAGAGTGCAAAACCACGGCAGCAGCACCAGGACAGCAATGAATCCCAACCCCAATTTGCTCAGGAATGCTCTTTCCCAGAGCAGCTGCTGCAGAGTGTGCTGGCTCAGGTGTGTCAGCAGTGCCCTGGAGCACACCTGGGGACTCAGGCACGTTCCCATCAGGAGCAGGCTGGCTGGGATGTGTGAAGACAGGATGCCCCCCATCTCTGCAGTGACATCCTGCCCCACTCTTTTGGGAGAGGCTGGAAAAATCTGCCTCCAAATTCCTCGGGCAAAGCAAAGCAAATGAGAGAAGGGGGAGAGGGAGCTGATGGCAGTGGAGACAAGATCCCCCACCTTCCCCAGGGAACACAGCTCAGCATAGAATGAGTACTCTCTTATCACTTATTTTTACAGCCTCACTGGGCTATTGAGGATGCAGAGCATGAAGGCGATGAATGAGTTTACTCCACTTACCTAAGTGAATAGTAAAGCTTTCCTCCAGCAGCCTTTGCTCTTCATAAATCCTTCCATTTCCTTCTACAGATTCTCTCAGCTGACTGGGCTGAACCTTAATTTCATCACTGAAAGAATGAGAAACATATTGAGAAGTTTATCCTAATTTTTGCTCAAGACCAACAGCCCTGTGAGTGTTATCCCAGGTTTTCTCAGCTGCTCTGTGGAAACCAGGACACTAAAACTATCAGCGTGAACTCCACTCATCTGGGCCTTTACCTCCACCTTCCTGGCAGCAGGGAGAGCAGAACTCCACTGTTAGGTTTACATTACTTGGCTAAATTATTCCAAGACCGAGAAATAAAAATAAGTCACACCAGTTAGTTATAACATAATAAGAACGTAAGAATAAAATGGGAAAACAAATTCTTCTCAGCTCATTTATAAGACCCAAAACCCCATATATGAAGCTAGCAGACACAGCATGCCTTTTTTTCTCCACATACAAAACTGGAGGCTAAAAAAAAGAGCCTTATCACGTGTTTCACAGTGTTCAAACTACCAGGAAAAATTTCAGATACCACTTTTAATTCTTTCCCTGAGTTCAACTGCCTGGTAGGGAGTGATAACAGTGAGAGCTGTCGATGCTGCCTGAAAGAACACGAGCATCTCTCCAATTCAGTTCTGCATCAATGAAATGTTTCTGTCTTCAAAGGGCCTCATCCCCAAAGGTGTTTTATAAACTCACAAAGGTGTTTTATAAACATTGCAAATGCCAAGTGATGAGACAGAACTGAAATATGCCCTTGATAAATACATACAGACACACACATACCAGCAATACAGTAATTCGTAGATCTGTGTATCTCTCTCTTTTGTCTACACACATTTCCCTCTCTCTTGAACCTTCTACTCATGTTTCTCTCTCTTTTTATCCTCCTAGCTGACCTATTGCAGACTTCCTGTGCATTATTTTCATATGTATTAGGGACCTATCCTTTTTAAAACTCAATACAAGCAGAGGGATTCCCACTTTCTGCCAGTGTTTCTGACAGAGTTCAATGATTAAAATGCCATCACATTTATAATGGCCTTTTATAAAGAGCCAAGATTATGAAGCTGAGACATCCCCTGGAACTCCAGCATTCCAGTTCTAGCTTTCAGCTCCAAGCAACCTCACCCTGGTCTTACTTTACAGCACTAGAAGGCCAGAACCTGGGAAGAGGTTCACACTCCTAAGCAGGAATAGCCTTTGTAATATCATTCTCTTTAGAGCCTCATGGAAATAATCAACAGAGACAACATTTTGTGGAATGTTTTTATCCCAAAAGGAAACTCTTAGGGCAAACAAAGAAGTGTTTCCTGTGTTATGATCCATGCCTGTCTCCTCTTAATCCTTGGCATCCCCTTGGTTCAAAGGTGCTGCTCCCCATGAATTCCTTACTGCTCCCACCATCACACTGGCTCATCTGCCAACAGGAGGCACGAGAAAACATCAGGGTTTACTCCTTCTGTTCTCCAGTTATTAGCAAGGGTGCTGGTTACTACTGACAAACACCAAGAATCACTTATAAATTCTAATTTCCCTGCTGTTCCCTCGAAAAGAAAGCTTTTCATGCAACTCTCTCCAGTGCTAAAAAATGCCATTTTTTTTAGCTGTCCAATGATGTACACGTAGAAAGAAAAAGAGGCTTATAAATTGCAAATGTGTGATCCTGTTACCATTAAAACCATTATTATGGTATTAATTACCATTCTCCTACAGAATACCCTTAAGTGGTAACAGAAAGCCTTGTGAAACAGTGTCAAAGGGAGACATAGGATATAAGGGCAAAATAGGAGGAAATGCCATTCAGCTAAAGTTATCTGCCAGTACTGAAAAGATACAGCATTACACAATGAAGAAACTCCTAAAAATATAAATATTTAATTGTGGTGGTTCATTTGCCTTTTTGATGATTTGATTATTTAAATAATTCTAGAGATACTGTAATAATCTTAATAAATAGGATTCTATTACCCTATCTAAAAGATTATGTAAATGCCAGTACTTTGAACTATTACAACTGGAAGTGAGGATCACAGAAGAATTAAATATATATTATATATATATATATAAAATATATAAATACCTGACTGAGCTGTTGTTGGGATTCCTTAGATCCTGATGTAGCTTTATCACCCATTCCTGATATTCCTGTTTCTGGATAGCTGTAGTCTGTTTTAATTCATTGGCCCATTTGTTCTCCAGATCCTGACGAGACAACAGTGATTGAGTGGCTTGGGTTTTGGGTTTTTTTTAATTTTTGAGACATTTATGTGAGTGCTGTTTACCAGTTCCCTGGAGCTCAGCTTACCTGCTGGGACTCAAAATGCTGAGCTGCTAAGGAATTCACATCCTGGTCAGTCAGGGACTTCCCAAGCTCCTGCATCACCTTATCCATTTCGGCTCCTTGCCTGAAAGAGATGCAAGCACAGAGTTCCAGCACCTGGCAGAAGAACATCCTTGGGTGTGACAGAGTCACTGGCAGAGGGAATCAGTCCCAGATTTAGCAGTGGATATCCACAAAAGAAATCAGAGCCAAGGATTCCAAGCTGGCTCCTGAAGCTCATCTGGGACACCCCCAGTTGGCACCATAAGGAGTTGCTTGGTTATGACAATGAGATCTAATGAATGCCATCTGAGTCAGTACAAAGCTGTGTCCCACCTGAGCTCTAAAACATCACTGCTCCTTCACACTTGAGCACAGGCAAAAAGCAGCAAAAAGGTTTGCTAGCACATCACTGGCAATATTTACCCCCAAATGAGGAATATGTACAACTCGGTCTCAAAGAAATCACATGAACAGATGTGCATTGGGTACCATAAGCTTAAACACACCCGGTTCTAGAGGAGTGCTGCCACTGAGAATGCTAAAACACACCTGTGTTGAGTATTCTGGCCTGAAAAGAAACCCCCACATTGTATGTGTTCCCTCTTGTGGACAAAAAAGTCACCTGCAGTTATCCAAGATTATTGCAGAACTCGGGATTCAAAGTCAGCAGTTTCTGATTAATAGTTGCCTCAAGTGTTTTGCTTATCTTTTCATAGTGTTTATTTTCTATATGTCTTAATCCCTTTACCACTTCAAAGGTGTTTAGAACAATGGAAATCAAAACTTACATTCCCCTCAGGGACTGAAAGCAATGAAAGCTAAGGCCATCAATGTAAGACAGCTGACCCTAATGAACTATGGAATCATGGAATGGTTTGGGTTGGAAGAGACCTTAAAGATCATCCACTTCCAACCCCCCTGCCATGGGCAGGGACACCTCCCTCCAGCCCAGCTTGCTTAGAGCCCCATCCAACCTGGCCTGGGACACTTCCAGGGATGGGGCAGCCACAGCTTCTCTGCCCAACCTGTGCCAGGGCCAAACCACCCTCACAGGGAACAATTTCTCCCTCCTATCCAACCTAGTCCTGCTCTCTGTCACTTTGATGCCATTCCCCTTGTCCTGTCACTATGTCCCCTTGTTTACACCCCCAAGTTGACACGTTGCCCTACAAGTTTGTACACCCAGTGACAGGCAGTAAGAGAGAAAGAAAACACACAAAATACAAAAAGGATTACCTTTCCCGTAGTTTTTTCAGTTCCACATCCCTTTCACTTATTAATTCCGAGATGCTAACGAAGTAATTGTGTTCCAGGTTTAACAGCATTTCAGAAGCTGGGGAATGTATCAGGTCATGGTAAACATCTGCAAAATCCTCATCCCAGCTGGTTTCTTCAGGTTTGGCATGTTCTAACGTTGTCTGAAAGTTTAAAAGGGATTTTAAAGCCCAGGGTACCTTTTAGGATACACAAGGCAAAACCAAGGGGGGCACACGCACTGCCTTTACCCTACATAAAGCATCTCTCCTGATTGAAGCTTTCTGTAACCTACTTTAACTTTACATTTTCTCCTTTCCCATATTCTTTCTCTTTCAAAGCATCTAAAGGCAGAACCATTAAGGTCTGGACTACAGTGAGGAACTGGGAACTTTCACACAACGCCAACTTGGGAAGAACAGCAAAGCCCACGGTATTTGCAAGTGCTGAATTTTAGATAAGGCCCAAAACACCAACTGACAAAAATGCTCTGCTAATAAGGATGACAAACCTCTGAGGTCACTAAGAATTTGATCAGCAACATTGATTTAAGACAAGCTGCTTTTACTGAACCCAAAGGTGCCCGTTTTGCAAGCTCTTGATGGAATTTTTCACAACATTTTTCTACATTCCGTGAGAAGCAAACTCAATCCCTGGAAGCTTTTCTTCAAATACTGTCATTTTTGTCAATTCTCTTTTTGCCTTCACTAGGAGCCCTCCAGTTCTGTCACTGTTTTGAAGATCACATGCAAAACTGGAAACCTTATTCCAGCTAAAGCCTCACCATTCCTAAATCATGTTAAAACAGTCACATGAACTCAAAAAATGAGCTGAAAAGTCTCCCTCAACTGTACAATTTCTTTTATAGCCTTCATTGCTACTATTGAGATTAAGGATAGGAATACCTTTTAAATTTAATTTAAAAATACCACTCTTGCTTTAATTCTAATGCACTATAACCCTTTTTTTTCCCTACTTTTGATAATCAGCTGTTAAATGAACCCTTTTACCTCCTCATTTTGTATGTTTTGACTCTACTGAATTCAGGAAAAACCTGACCAAGAACTCGGTAGCCTGAGGACTTAACACCCACTTTCAGATAAAAGAAAAAAACCCTGTGAGAATTAAATAAAAGTGCATTTCAGTGTAACTTGGCACCTCCACAGCTGTGATTCTGTCTGTACCCACACACATACACTCACAAAGCAAGTCCTGAATATTAAATTACCTCTTTATAAGCTTTAGCCCAAGTATCTGCCAGCTGGTTGATGTCCACTTTTCCTGATTTCACTGCTTCCAGAGCCACTTCAGCTTCCCTATCGTAATCTTTTATAGTTTCCTCCTCTACGAACTCATTCAGAGATTGCTTCAGGTCTGTATAACAACACGAGAACGGTCAATCAACAAACACATCAGCAGAAGTATCAGTAATCATCTGGGAAACATAAATCGAGTGTTTCTGAAAACATTTCCCTTGGCCTCCTTGTTAGCACTGACAGTGATTTACTTTGAGGCTTCGTTGTTTAAAAACCAATTTTTTTTTCCTAGTAAAATACCCTTCTTTTGGTTCCTTAAAGTAAGTTGTAAGGCAGTTGTGGGCAAAGAAAGGTGACAGTGGTTTAAGAAAGGGATTCATACCATTTTCTACAAAGCAGGGCAGGTTGTGCAGGACCATTAGGCGTCCATGCAAATGACTGATATTCTCTTGCACGGGGAATTTGAGAGGTACAGTGAGCACAAAATGTTCATTTCCAGCACTGAATTGGTACACATAGTCTCTCTCCCTGGTGTAGGTCTTTCCTTTATTGGGCTTCATCTTCTTGAGTTGATTTCCTGCACTAGAAATGAAGAGAACAAGAGTTACATTCTTGTAAAATCACAAGTAAAAAAAATGCTAACTCAAAACATGGCTTTGTTAATAATTAGTGGTTTCTGTCAAGACAGTTTAAACCCCCACTTTTTCATGGATACTCACAACTTCCAAGCACATAGAGCTGGAAATCAGGCAAAAATCCCAGTTTCCAAAACACCAAACGCTTCCAAACTGTATTTGTACTTCTCAAATATATCACTACATGAATTGGGGGTCATTACTGTTAGAAATCACAACATAAATCTCCTGACTTAAAGGCAGAACCAGGACAGATGGGAACCCTCAAAAACAGAAAATCAACTGAAACACTTGAGCTTCTTCCAGGGATGCCTCGAAGTCTGAAACCCTTCCCAGTGCACGAGAGTTTTTCTTCCTCTTTTGTGCAGGTGTCACATCCTGGGGGGTCAGGGGAGTAGAGTGGGTGTTTGCAGTCATTTTTAGAGTTTATTTTGTCATTTTGTGACCTGTATTAAAAATAAAGAACAGCCAAAAGAAATGCAATAACGCTGCCTGCAGAGTGCAAACACAAGGATGGGAGCACCTACCTGTGTCAGGAATTGTTCCCTCCTCTCGGGCTGCTCGGCTCAGTCACACCCCTGTTTTCTTGGGCAAAGGGGGATGCATTGATTCACCTGAGACCTCCCCAGTGCTAAAAACCACAGCCTAGCGGGAGACCAAAAGGGGGGGAAAAATGTGCCATTTTCCACAGCAGAATTGACAGGATCAGCTTCAGAGGGTTGGGGCTTTTCTGGTGGGGTTTGCCATGATCAAACCCACGTGTCGGAAAGAGATGAGACAGGTCAGTTGCCAAAACAAACCTCCTGGTGCCGGAGCCACGAGGAGAGAGGATGGAGGATGAGGATGGAGGATGGAGGAGGATGAAGGAGGATGGAGGGAGGCACAGGGGGTCAAACCCCACTTCCCAAACCGGCACCTCCTACTCATGATAAAAAAAGCCGGAGCAAAGCCGGCAGCGGGAAGGACCACGGAGTCCCACCTATCTTTTCCCAGACTCGGGAAGGCTCCCGGGATAATTGTGAGAGCTGAGGCAGCTCACCTGTATCCCCGTCCCTTCGAGCTCACCTGTATCCCTATCCCTGCGGGCTCACCTGTATCCTGATCCCTGTGGGCTCTCCTGTATCCCAATTCCTGCCGGATCACCTGCATCCCCATCCCTGCGGGCTCATCTGTATCCAGATCCCTTTGGGCTGTCCTGTATCTCAATTCCTGCCAGATCACCTGTATCCCCATCCCTTTGGGCTCTCCTGTATCCTGATTCCTGCCAGATCACCTGTATCCCCATCCCTTTGGGCTCATCTGTATCCCGATTCCTACGAGCTCACGTGTATCCCGCCTGTATCCCGATCCCTTCGGGCTCATCTGTATCCCGAACCCTCCTGGGTCTCCTGTATCCCGATCCCTGTGAGCTCACCTGTATCCCGATTGTATCCCGATCCCTGTGAGCTCACCTGTATCCCAGCTGTATCCCGAACCCTCCTGGGTCTTCTGTACCCCGATCCCTGCGGGCTCCCCTGTATCCTGCCTGTATCCCGCCCGTATCCTGCCTGTATCCCCGCTGTCTCCCGGCTGTATCCCGCCCGTATCCCGGCTGTCTCCCGGCTCTATCCTGCCTGTATCCCGCCCCCCGCNCCGATTCCTACGAGCTCACGTGTATCCCGCCTGTATCCCGATCCCTTCGGGCTCATCTGTATCCCGAACCCTCCTGGGTCTCCTGTATCCCGATCCCTGTGAGCTCACCTGTATCCCGATTGTATCCCGATCCCTGTGAGCTCACCTGTATCCCAGCTGTATCCCGAACCCTCCTGGGTCTTCTGTACCCCGATCCCTGCGGGCTCCCCTGTATCCTGCCTGTATCCCGCCCGTATCCTGNGGGAGGGCAGGAAGGCAGGGCAGGAAGGCAGGGAAGGGAAGGCAGGGAAGGGAAGGCAGGGAAGGGAAGGCAGGGAAGCGGCGGCGGAGGGAGCGGCTCCCGGAGCGGGGATGGCACGGCCGGGCAGGAGGTTCGTGTGCCAGGGGTGCGGGCGGGGATCGCCTTCGTGTCCCGGGGCTCGGGAGGGGGATCCCGGGGTGGTCCTGAGCCCCTTCCAGCTGGAAGGGAATTGGGAGCGGCGGGGCTGGG
>VXAU01001870.1:224613-280259 GCA_013399695.1 Formicarius rufipectus
AGGGCAACAGCTCCTTCTGCATCCACCTGCTCCTCCAGGGGCTGCAGGGGGGTCTGTGCACCCCGAGGGATCTCCATGGGCTGCAGAGGGGGCACAGCTCTGAGTCCTTCACCCCATCTGCTCCAGCATGGGGTCCCTCCTTCTCCTCCTCCTGCTCCAGCCTTGGTCTCTGTGTTGTTATCCCATGGCTGGAATTTCCAACTGCCCAACACTCCCAATTCTTAACTCTGTTATCCCAGAGCTGTGACTGTGATTCTTAATTGGCTCCACTCTGGCCACCAGCAGGAGGTCCCTCCTGGCCCTGGCTGTCCTTGGCTCCACAGGACAGGAGAAGCTTCTCGCAGCTTCTAACAGAGACCATCCTGGAGAGCCCCCACCTTCTACTAAAATTCAGCCACAGGAACCTGTGACTTACAAAGAACTGCTTCTCTGTCTCCAGCCTCGGGGCTCTCGAAGGGAAGCCAAAAAGCTGTGGCAAACAAAAGCGCTTCTGTGGGCTGAGGCTGTTCCTGTTCTGCTGGCTCTGCCCTCACCCAGGATGTACAAAGCTTAAAATGAAGACCTTGAGCATGAGATGTTCCTGTGTGTTTGGGGTGCTAAAAAATCTGAACGTTTTGGTGTTTTGGTTTTTTTTTGTTGTTTTAATTTTAATTGTTCTTGAATGTAATTCTCTCAGTAATTAAAGGCTGATTTTCCCTTCCTGAATAAGAACATGAAAGAACTTAAAGCTTGATCAGCTGGCACTGAGTGCAAAAGATACATTTCTCCGTGTATTTAAGCTTCTCTTTAGTGCTTAGACCTCTCAATTCCTCTCACCAAATTCTTCATAATGACAGGGCTTGAGGACAAGGCAACCAAAATAATCATGGCATTAAAAGTCATAAGACTCTGATGAGCAAAGAATCATATGAGAAAACAGAACTGACTGAACATGAAAACCAGATATTCATCTACTTGGTGTCCTTCCATTTCCCTCCTTGAACACGAGAGGTTTCCTCAGGTATGCTTCACCTTCTTTTCCTTCCAGCAAATCTCCAGAAATCTTACTTTTATATTATTAAATCTTACTTTTATACTATTAAATCTTACTTTTATTCTATTGCTTTTGCAAGATTCATTTCACTGAAGGATCCTAAAGGGTTCTAATCAGGCAGCTCTTTTAGGAGTACCTCGGGCACCCCATCTGAGCACAAAGCCAAGAAGACAGTGAATATTTTTATGTCTCTGAAAGTCTGTGACAATGTAGGAAATCAACATTAGAGGGCACAACAACATCAAGTTATTACTCCAGGGCAGTGGAGCTCTAGGGTTGTAATTTGTATTTGCATGTCAAGGGGTTGGATGGATGACATTTGGTAACAAAATATCTAGAATAAGCAAAAAAAATTAATAAACTTTTGTCCAAGCATATCAATGGCACAGCTTTAGTGCATTTTCATAGGAGAAGTGGCTGATAATGTCAGTAGGTATTTCATGCCTTGTTTATTGAGCTTTAACAGTTCTTTTCCAGATGTTTGCCATGATTTTTCTTAAGCAGGGTAAGTCAAACCCTGCCTGGGTAGAAATCACATTGATGTTGTTGGTGAGTGTGGTTCAGGTGCTTCAGGTCCTCTGGCACCGTTTCACAGGAACAGAGTCAGCCAGAAGTCAGAAAATGTAGGAATGAGCAGGTTTTACTCTGCCCTAGAAAGGCCACATCTGGAGTGCTGTGTCTGGTTCTGGGCTCCTTACTACTAAGGAGTGTCAAAATACTATATTTAAAATGCCCTTAAGGACCTTGGATGAAGAACCACATGTATTTTTATTTTCCATTTATAGTGGCAATTCATTAGTTATGTTTAGTTGTAAGATTACAAACTTCAAAGAGCACAATTTTGGTAATCATCTCTCCTTTTCCAGGCGCCTATTTCAATCCCATAAAATGGCAATCTCCTAAAAAAAATGCCTATATTCTGAAATCTTTTAAGGTTTTTTGAAATCGAATAAAATATTAGAACCTCATCCATAGAACTTTTACTGAAATCAGTCACATTTCTCCCTCCAGTGTAAGGTTTGCTTGGTCATGGCCTATTGTGGCATTAATAAACTTTTGGACATTGCTTGTTAGATGTTAGACCTTTTCAGGAAAGTGAAAAGAAGATAGCAATCATAATGATCACAGAATTATAGAATGGTTTGGGTTGGAAGGGAACTTAAAGATCATCTCATTCCACCCCCTGCCATGGGCAGGGACACCTTCCACCAGCCCAGGGTGCTCAGAGCCCCATCCAACCTGGCCTTGGACACTTCCAGGGATGGGGCAGCCACAGCTTCTCTGCCCAACCTGTGCCAGGGCTGCCCACCCTCACAGGGAACAATTTCTCCCTAATATCCAATCTAACCCTGCTCTCTGTCACTTTGAAGCCATTCCCCCTTGTCCTGTCACTCCCGGCCCTTGGAAATAACCTCTGGAAGTTCTGCAGTGATTTTAGGAAGAACTCAGTTCCCTGGCAGAAGATGTTCCTCTGGCTGTGCTCACATGGCTCTGCAGGAATAACCACACAGCCACTGCCAGTCTGCAGGGTTTGGAAAGCCAGCCCAGCTCTTATGCTTGAGACAAAGATCATTATTGAACCCTTACAACCTGATTTTTCTGCCACGTTGGTGGATCTTAGTGCTCTTGTGCCTTGCTTGGCTGCATCCTCCCATTGCACCTGCCCTTCTGACGGATCCCTGGGGAGACTCAACAGCACAAGGACTTCTCTAGGAAGGATGAAGACATGTTTTCCAAGAGTTGACTGCATTTAGGACACCTGCAAAGGAACTGCAAACCTGGAGAGCTGGCAAAGCTCCTGGGAACATTTAAATCAGCAAGATACGGAATGGTTTTGAAATGATCATTTTAAGAAGAAGGCATGGTCTGCATGGGATGTCCTGTGCACCTCTGATTTATGAATTTGTGTATAGAAAGTCTGATTCTCCTCATCCATCACCTTCAGTAGCCCAGTGAGGCTGTAAAAATAAGTGATAAGAGAGTACTCATTCTATGCTGAGCTGTGTTCCCTGGGGAAGGTGGGGGATCTTGTCTCCACTGCCATCAGCTCCCTCTCCCCCTTCTCTCATTTGCTTTGCTTTGCCCGAGGAATTTGGAGGCAGATTTTTCCAGCCTCTCCCAAAAGAGTGGGGCAGGATGTCACTGCAGAGATGGGGGGCATCCTGTCTTCACACATCCCAGCCAGCCTGCTCCTGATGGGAACGTGCCTGAGTCCCCAGGTGTGCTCCAGGGCACTGCTGACACACCTGAGCCAGCACACTCTGCAGCAGCTGCTCTGGGAAAGAGCATTCCTGAGCAAATTGGGGTTGGGATTCATTGCTGTCCTGGTGCTGCTGCCGTGGTTTTGCACTCTGCAGGTGGACATGCAGGGGGGGTGTGACAAAGGGGGAGAGGGTGAGAGTTGCTGCCCAAATGTGGGCCAGGCCTGGGGTGGCCCAAGTGAAAATACAGGTCTGGGGTGAGAAGCGACATCAGAGTCACTTGGATTGCAAGGCACTGCTGGAGATCCTCTGCTGCAGTTCTGCTTTGTGCAGCACCGTGTGGTGGGGAGGGAAACAGCCCTCCTGTGACACCTCCCTAATGTTCTGTGCATTTATAATCCACATTATTAAAATATTTTCTACAAACAGGGCTTTTACTAAATGCCTGTTTCTCCTGGAACGGCACTGGGGCAGGATTTCTGACACATTGCTCCTCTCTAAAGAGAAAGTGAGGCAAAATATATCCCTAAACTCTGTTCTTTAATTGATGACGGCAATACACACGTGTCAGGTCTGGACCCTTTGGCATATTCATCTTCAGTACATTGAGATTGATGTATTAAAATGTGACATGTGTGCTGAGATGGATACCTGGAGAGTCAGTCCTGTGGGGAGCAGCTGGGGGGGCTGGGGGGGGCTCAGCCTGGAGAGGAGGCTCAGCCTAATTCAAACTTACTCCTTTTACTGCCCTCTCTTTTCCAGACTGAACAATCCCAATTCTCCCAGCCTTAGAGGTTCTCCATCCCTCTAATCCTCTTGGTCACTTCCTCTGGACTAGCTCCAAAGGGTCCATGTCCTTCCTTTTCCCTTTTTCAGAATACTGAAATTAATAACAGTTAATTTTCTCGTATATTTTTACTGTTAAAAAAATTGCTTTACAAACACTAAAATTATTATCTCTTTTCTTCAAAATATTTTCATGTCAAAAATTATTCAGGACTACAGAGACATTGCATTTATATTCTGTCATTATGTAATTTTTACTTTTCTTGGAAATTTGGGAGGGGGGTAAAATAATGGGGATGTAGGAAAGAAAAACAGTCAGATGAGAAAACATAAATCCCAAGATGTGAAAACCTAAAACTGCTTTAATTAAAGAAGAAAAAAAATCCAAAGCAACAAACAATGAAATCTGAAGACTGTAACTTTTCATGCAAAACAAACAGAATACCAAATTTAAAAGGTATTTTAGGGAATCAGCAAGAAGGTTTTCCCACATGGCAGAAAATACAGCAATAAAATAATAAGTGGAAGGGCTTGCACTATAAAGTCTGTAATGAATAAATTCTGCCTTTGCCTTCATATCCTGCTCCAATTCACAGCAGCAAAGTGTTCTTGTGTTTCCAGGAGCCAAATTTGGAGCTGGAAAGGATACAAGGAAAGTGGTGGAAATTGGAGAAGCTGAAGTCGAGTGTTGTTGTGGAGCCTCAGGAAAGATGGATCGTTCTCCACACCCTCAACTCCAGTGACTGTGAATTGAACCAGAGACTGTTTTCAAGGGGCTGGAGGGACAGGACAAGGGGGAATGGCTTCCGACTGACAGAGAGCAGGGTTAGATTGGATATTGGGAAGAAATTCCTGCCTGTGAGGGTGGGGAGGCCCTGGCACAGGTTGGGCAGAGAAGCTGTGGCTGCCCCATCCCTGGAAGTGTCCAAGGCCAGGTTGGATGGGGCTCTGAGCACCCTGGGCTGGTGGGAGGTGTCCCTACCCATGGCAGGGGGGTTAGAATGAGTTGATCTTTAAGGTTCCTTCCAACCCAAACCATTCCATGATCCTGTGATTCAAAAAAAAAAAAAAAAGATTTGAAGATTTCTTTTTTCTGTTTTATTCCAAACCCGCTGTGGTTTTATTGTCCTAAGGGTGGTGTTGCTCTGCTGGTTTTTAAGTCTTTCTTTCCCTTTGGTAAAGGTTGTGTCTGCATTTTCCTGCCTTTTCTCAAACATGAATTGCTTTCTCATTCTCAGAGGGAAAGTGAAGAAAATAATGACTTGAGTCCAAGTGTTACCTATTTCCCCATGGACTCTGTCAGGGGTACCAAAATAGTTTAGGGTGAGCTGAATAAAACATCATCCCTTAATATTCCAAACTAAAGCTGCTCCTGCTGGAGGCATTTTGCTCATGGAATATCTAAAGGGTGCAGAGAGGATTAAAGGCTAAGCAGAGATAGGACTGCCTAGAAACACTCACTCTAAAACTGGAAGTAGTTTGGAGGGCTAAGAGGGCACTGTGAGTGTAAACACCCTGAATTACCTTTGAATTCCCTTCATTGGACAGGGAATGTTTGTAGCAGGTGAGCTGAGCTATGGCTGTGGCTTTGGAGAAGAGAGAAGGAAAGGGAAAGGGAAAGGGAAAGGGAAAGGGAAAGGGAAAGGGAAAGAAAAGAAAAGAGAAGAAAAGAAAAGAAAAGAAAAGAAAAGAAAAGAAAAGAAAAGAAAAGAAAAGAAAAGAAAAGAAAAGAAAAGAAAAGAAAAGAAAAGAAAAGAAAAGAAAAGAAAAGAAAAAAGAAAAGAAAAGAAAAGAAAAGAAAAGAAAAGAAAAGGAGAAGAAGAATAAAGAAAGCAAATGATGCACCTCGTGGTGCCTCAAGGGGTGGCTTTGCAATCCTGCTGAGCCTAATTGCCAAACATGTTGTGCTGGTGCTCAGTCCTCAAAGGTTTCACAGCACGTCAGCAGCTCCTCTGGTGTTCACTGCTCAGTTTGAGGAGATCTGGTTTGGGTCAGAACGGGAGAGAACCACCTGGGACTTGGTTCCAGCCAGCTCAGCCATAAATTCACCCAGCAGCCCATGCTTTCACTCCTGCAGGGGCACGGGTTGGATTAGATTATGTTTTCATATTTCCAAAAGAACAACTTAAATGGAGCCAGATTTAAAACATGGAGCTTTGTCATTGTGGGGAAAGAAAGAAGGAACCAGTGAGGGCTGCTGTGGTTGCAGCTTCTTCAGGCACTCTTGTTTGCAAATGAGAAGAAATAAAAGAATCCAGCCTAAGGTAATTGTGGTTGGCATTTGTTTGTACTGTTTGATGTGCAAGTGTTTGTGTCGGGTCCTGGCACACCTGCTGTGAGGCACAGAAAGCAACTGTTAGAAAGCAGAAGGTATTTTGATCAGTTGTACCATCTGCCATCAGTGTGATGTTTTTTTATTGGATTAAGCATAAATTTCTTTGGAGAAGTTGAATTAAGGTGTAGGATTCTGCGGGTTGTCCTGTGAAGGGTCAGGAGCTGGACTTGATGATCCCTGTGAGTCCCTTCACACTCAGGTTATTCTGTGATTTATTTGCCTACAAACTTTTTATTCTGCCTACAAAAGCTCCAACTCAGGATATTCTATGATTCTATGATGACAAGTTTTAATGGCAGCAACATCGTGCAAAGACAAGAATCTAATATCCTTTAAGTCACAGGAGTATCTTACAGGTTCCTGCATAAATGATAAGCAAAGGATTAACCTCTATAATCCCAGAGTAACTAGGGTTCTGCAAAAGTTTTCATATTAACATTTAGGTTTACATAGAAGTCTTTGTGGCTTATTAAAAATGTATATATGTTGCACACTGCTGGTCTATTTTTTATTTTAGAGAAAATAAAAAAGTTCTGTAGAAATCCCTGTGAGTTGCATTACTCTGAAACCAAAAGTTCTGCATTATAAAAACAAGGGGGTTTCTAAGTTTAAAACTGACATTTGATAATTTGGTTTAACCTGAATTTCTTGAGGAAAATCAACATGAAGGGTCATCCACTGAGGAGCTACTAATTTCATACTTGTAGAACCCCTCAGAAGGGATAAAGGTGTGGAATGATGGCCCGGGTTTTCCTCCCTGGGTGGCACTATTTAGGCAGTATATCTGAATGCACGGGTGAATGTCTGATGTCAGGAGTATTTAGGGAGGTGTTTATGTGGACTACACAAGGATTGAGGGGCTTTGATGCTCCTGGACCAGCCTCTCCAGCTTCCTCTTCCAGACATCACAGGGGTGACACAGGAGGTCACTCGGTCTGTTCAGCCTGGAGAAGAGCAGGCTGAGGTCAGATCCCACAGCACCTGCAGCCTCCTCATGAGAGGAAGAGGATGGACAGGCACTGATTTCTCTCTGGTGACCAGGGACAGGACCCCAGGGAATGGCTGGAACTGTGTCAGAGAAGGTTTAGGGTGGATATTGGGAAAAAGTCCCTCCCCCAGAGGGTGGTGGGCACTGAACAGGCTCCCCAGGGCAGTGGGCACAGCACCAAGGCTGGCAGAGCTCAGGAAGTGTTTGGACAATGATCTCAAGCACATGGTGGGATTTTGGGGAGTGTCCTGTGCAGGGCAAGGAGCTGGACTTGATGATCCCTGTGAGTCCCTTCACACTCAGGTTATTCTCTGATTTATTTGCCTACAAACTTTATTCTGCCCACGAACATTCAGCACATCCAGAGCCACATTTCCTCTGTGCACCTCACTCAGGCTAAATCCACTTATCTGGGCCATGTCCAAGTCCTGCTTCCCATGTGATTCCTCCTCATTTTGGGAGCCCAGGAATAACCACATTTTCTGTTCTTGGAATAGCCCTAAGAACAGATTGATGCATTAGAAAAGCCTGCTGGAGATCTGATTTCTGGGCTGTCATTTCTTTGCCCGGTCTGTTTTCTAGAAATGATGATGTTGCTAAGGGTCCTTGTGGCTTTATACAGACAGAGAGCTCTGTGGAAAATCCCCAAATTCCATCTGAATTCTCCTGAGGACCCTTGCTCAGCTGTTAGGAATTATCTCAAAAGGTTATGGTAATTGCATCCTTAGCTGCACATAATTCCCTCCTATGTAAAATTATATTCATGATTCTTACCCAGCTCTTGGGGCCTTTTAGAACCAGGCTTACCATTTTTTTCTTGTTTGCCAGGATAAAGAGCAGATCTTAATCATGATAGGAATTGTTAATAGGCTTCAAAGAGCCAACTGACTAGAAGCTAATTTAAATGTTAGACTCCTGATTTTTACCATAGCCCAAGTTTTTTTCACTCTTCCAAGACAGTTTTTAAAGAAGCCAGAAACAGTGACTGCCTTTTCCATTCCTGGCAGACTTGGGCTGATTGGTTCATCTGGTGGGATCTTTGCCCAAGTAAACGTGTACAAAACTTTAAATCATCCCTTTCCCTTTGCACTGATTTTGGGACGGTCTTGTTGACACACTTAATGTGCTTTGTTGCAGCAAATGGAGCAGGAGTGGTTTAAGAAGTCTTCTGTCAACTCCACTCACATTTCTTCAGGGAATTTGGGATTTATCTTCCCTGCTTGAGCCTGCAGTGACTTTCTCTGTGGATGTCACAGCTCAGGGCTGGATTCAGTGCTCAGGTCTTTATTCCTCTGGGCCTGTTGCCCTCGCTGAGATCAGGAACACTAAAGTGCAGGAGTAGCACAATAAGTGCTATGAAGAGCAGAATTGGTGTAATCTCTTTTCAGGGATAGAAAATTTTGGGGTATTTATTGGTTCCTTCTCAAGTCAAGCCAATAAAAAGGCAGAGGCACTTGCACAGGGAATTTTTTTACCTTGGCTATTTAGCTAAGATGGGATGTATCCTCTTCCCACTCCAGAAAGGTTTTTTTCGCATGAGAAATTCTTTTATTTCCTTTACCACTCTTGCTATTTCACTTCATAGAGCTGTTGCCAAGCTTAATAAATTTAATAAAAAGGTGTTGTCTACATGATAAACACCTCCAGTGATCACATCCACAAGGAACTTATCTACCACTGCACTTAGCTCCTTTAACAAAATATCTTTTCATAAATGGGTAATTTTTATAAAATTACTTACAAAGATCATCAGTATTTCCTTCAAACTTAAAATTTGTCATCCATAGCTGAAACACTTTATGCACTGCTTTTTAATTCAGTGTATCATGAGTGAAACTTTGTAAAGAAATCCTGGCAGGTTTCTCTTGCTTTGAGAGTATTGTTGAGAAAAGTGTGAGAAAATTTCATTCAGTTTCTTGTGTTGTCCAAAATTAGCTGGTCCTCTTCAGGCATGGGAAAAGAAATCATCCTGAAGATTGTTTTTATTCCTGTGTGACTTAGCAAAGCAAATTTGAATGTGTTCACAAGAATGTAATAAAATAAAACAAGGAGGAGAGAAGGAGTTGCAAAGAAGGGAAAGCAACTGGTTTGAATTGAAAAGGATCTTAAAGATCATCTCATTCCAACCCCCTGCCATGGGCAGGGACACCTTCCACCAGCCTAGGTTGCTCAGAGCCCCATCCAACCTGGCCTTGGACACTTCCAGGGATGGGGCAGTAGAGGATGTTCTTTATGGAGATCGGCTTGGGTAGATCTGCCCTGCACTCCTTTCTACCCTGGGAATGTTTAGATTGGATATTGGGAAGGAATTGTTCCCTGTGAGGGTGGGCAGACCCTGGCACAGGTTGGGCAGAGAAGCTGTGGCTGCCCCATCCCTGGAAGTGTCCAAGGCCAGGTTGGATGGGGCTCTGAGCAAGGATGGAGGTGCCCCTGGACACAGTGGAAGGGTGGTTGGAAGTGGATGATCTTTAAGATCCCTTCCAGCCGAGACCATTCTGTGTCTTCATGATGTCCATGTCTTCCCTCAGGCATGACAACCTGTGGGGTGCATAACACTGGGCAGGGTTTGTAGACTAGAGCGTTGCCAAGCCTGGAGGAATGGAAAAGTGGGAATGATGGAAAAGGAGAGTGATGTGCCTTTTAGGATGGTGCACCTCAGCAATTGCTTTAGACAAAGGCAGAGAGCACCATGGATGGAAAGGAAAAATTGTTTGTCCTTCAGCCACGCTGTGAAAAGTGGTGCTCATTCCAGCAACATCCATATGAGTTCTAGAATCCATACAAGCCCTCTAGAACAGCTTCTGTGGGTGAACATGCATTCCTTCCTTGAAAACTCTGCTTTCTGAGTTAAAGTAGAAACCATTCTGAGTTGTGGACAGGTTTAAGGCCGGCAGGGAACGTGTCACTACTCGGCTCTACGAAGGAGGGGAGCACATGGAATTTTCGGGTTTAGATACTCCCCCAGGAGAGTTTTTTTTTTTGGGAGGAACAGGAACACCTCCATCAGTGCTCCATCATACATCCAAAAGATGAGAGGGGAAGCCAAGGTGGCAGCTCTGCCTCATTAGCCACCCCAAAATGAGAGGCTCATTATCTCACAGGGCAGAGCATCTCTGCGCTCGAGGTCATCAGGAACTCCAGTCTGAGGTGCCACAGTTTGGTCCTCATGAGCCCAAGGAGAAACCAGGCCTCGAGGAAATGAATTTCTTTTCATTTTCCAGTCTGTCAGTCTCATTGACTAGACTTTGCTCGCTGCATAGCAGGGTCGCTGCAACAAATTTTGACAAAATGCAAGTTGGAGTGGGTTTTCTTTTTTTTTTTGGATTTCACAAGCACATGAGCTCAGTGAGAAAGAACAGCCTGAGATGACAAGGAGAACAGCCAATCCTCTTCTATTTGTCTTTCATATTACTGCCTTGCCACGATAAATATGGAAAATTATATTTGGCTAGAAGGAGGCTGAGAAAGGGAACAGATGGCCACCAAAAGAATCCTAGAGCAGCTAATAGTCCCTGGCACATTTCCGGGATGAAAATTTAAATCTGCAGCCAAGCAGAAGCATTATCCATTTTTTCCTTGCTCAGGGCACTGGGTATGAAACTGCTCCTGCTATGCTCTGACTAGATGACGGTGGGCTTCCTGCAATGCCTTCTCCCAATGGAATAAGCAAGTCCTGTCCTCCAGTGAGCAGCTCCTGCAGCTATGCTGACAGAAATAGTTGACAAGGTGGGGAAAACGTTTGTGTTCCTACTGTGCGTGGAGTGAGTGAAAGTGGATTTGCTGTGGCTTTTTTAATGCATTGCATGATTTGACACCTTTATAGCGTTGTGTCCAGGTGTTCCACAGGCTTTGTGCAGTTGTGAGAACAGAGGGAAGGGAATGACTATAAACGAGGAGACAATTTTATGTGGCTGTGTAGTTACTAATTTCTCAAAATGTCATGCATTTCTGATTTCTGCAGTCAATGCAGTAGTGAAAAAAATCACCCAATACTTTGGGAACCGTGAAAACGTGCCATTGATTTCTGATTTTCCAGAGTGCTGCATGCTCAGTGCCTGAAACTCCTTATGCCTGCAGGCTAGGCAGGGAATGAGGAGCCTGTTCTGCTTCTTTGGAATTAGCAATTGGAGAAGGGCTGGGATAGCAGGAGCTCATAGTTTGGGATTGGAGTGCAATATTGGAGTGCAATATTGGAGTACGATATTGGAGTGTGATATTGGAGCTGTCAGTGCTACAGGAGTAGGACAACCAGGAGTGGAAAGGAGTGGAATAGTGCCACTTGCTGCAGTTCCTCCTCGAGGTGCATGTGCCAGAATGACACCAGTCACAGCAGCTCAGCTGCAGAGCCTGCACTGCAAGCACAGGATTTTCCTAGAGCAGCTCCCACGGGTCACTTGGACCGAGATCACCAAATAAACCACCGTGTGGGTTAATTGAGTCATCCCCCTGCCCCCCATTTAGCCACCAACAGCCACAGAGCAGCTTTTCTACAGATGAAATCTTCTCCCATTTACCTGTTTGGAGGGGATTGTAAGAGGCTTGAGGAGTTTTAAGATGTCTTGAATCAATTGCCCGAAGAGCAATGAACAGCTGTCGATGCTTAATAAGTAGGTTTTGAGAAAGAGTCACAAAAAGAATCACAATTTGAGAGAGACAAAAAGAATCCCAGTTGTTCAGGACTGCAAAGGCATGGCCACAGGCTGATGGGCTGATGTTGTTTTTGCAGCATGAAAGGAGAAATGGCCATCTCAAAATCTTGTTCATCTGTTCCCCACTGAATGAAAATGAAAGGGATTCCCACCTCTGGCAGCACTTCTTGGAGCTCACTCACCTGCTTCCTGAGCTCTTGCTGAGTTTTAAAGGCATTTTGTGGATTTTTCCTTTTCTAACAGTAAATATAATTTTAAAAATAATTTAGCAATATAGATACAACTGCTTAACCCTTTAAAAGTATTGCTGAGAAATAAAAAGCCATTTTGGAGTGAGGATTCTGCAGTCTGGACAGGTGTGCAAAATCCACTGTTTCTTTGGGTTTCAGGCATAGCTGTTTCTCTCTAAAATCCTGGCTTTGTATTGATTTGCACTTAGAAAAGCATGAAGTTGTTAAGAAACTCTCTTTAAATGAAATGTGGTATTTTCATCAGCTCCAGAAACTGGAAATTAAAGCTAGCTGAGGAAAATGTATGGATGAAGTGTGGGATAAAGTATAACATGCACTACAATGAATGGTCTTATTAAGGACTCTGTTGATATCTCTGGTAGAGTTCTGAATGTGTATCCCAGATTCATCTCCACAGCATGGACTTCTCACCTGGCAATGCAAGAAATGTAGTTTGCATGTGAAGTGTTTGTCTGTAAAGATATTCTGGCCCTGGATTTTCCATAGATCATCTATAAAAATCCACACAAGGGTCTTTGGAGTGCTGGGCAAACTGTCTCGTGCTCCAGGACACTCCCATGTAGGATGCAGAACTCCAGTGGTTCCCTTCTGAGGGCATTTGTGGTGGTGGCTCTGGGAAAGTTTTGGATTTACAGCATGTAATGCCTTACCCCTGGCCAGCTCACCTCCAATTCCAGAGGTGGGAATTACCATGTCCTGGTCTTAATCCACAGCCCTTTCCAAACATTCTCCTCTGCTCCACAGACACCCATGACCCTTCTTCTCAAACTGCGCCAAATTAGCACAGATGTTGCTCTCAGTTTGTTCTGAACCCAAAGTTTACCCTTTAAACTTGAGGAAGGACATACTTTTTGGTGTTCAAATGAAAAGAAAGAGACATGAACAGCAGAGTTATTCAAAAGGCAGTTTCCAGCTGCTCTGCCCAACCTGAGTGGGGTCTTCTTGGCTGATGGTGAGACAGTCAAAAGGCAGCATCTCCTTCCTGTGATCAGGTAGATTTGTACAGAGTTTTATCTCCATATTCAGTTTGGGAATGTCTTCTATAGATCTCTAATGTAACCTCATAGCCAAGAATGGATCTACCACAGTCCCTTTGAGCAACCTGTGGGAGCGAGGCCAGAGCAGGGACACCAAGAGGATCAGAGGGCTGGAGCAGCTCTGCTGGGAGGAAAGGCTGGCAGAGCTGGGATTGTCCAGCCTGGAGAAGAGAAGGCTTTGGGGGGACCTCATTGTGGCCTCTCAGTGCCTGAGGGAGCCCACAGGGAAGATGGAGAGAGACTATTTCCAAGGGCCTGGAGGGACAGGATAAGGGGGAATGGCTTCAGAGTGACAGAGAGCAGGGTTAGAGTGGATATTGGGAAGAAATTCTTCCCTGTGAGGGTGGGGATACCCTGGCACAGGTTGTCCAGAGAAGTTGTGGATCCCTGGAGTCTGGGACTCTGAGCAACCTGGGCTAGTGGAAGGTGTCTCTGCCCATGGCAGGGGGTTGGAACGACATGATCTTTTAGGTTCCTTCCAACCCAAACCATTCTGTGATTTAATGAGTCCATGCTGCTCTGATTTTATTTCAATATACATGTAAAAACCATCCCCTGGCACTGATGCTGCCACTGGAAAGGCTCAAAGTAATTTCCAAGACTTTGTATCATCAGCAGGGATTTTACCATCAGCAGGGAGTCTGCCCATTTAATGTGTCAAGCACAGACTGTGGAAGGCCTGGCTGCAAAACAGGCAAAGAAGGACACCTTCAGCTTTATTCAGGTGTTTTCAATCTGCAGCTCACATCCAGAAGATAATTTTGGCTGCACATTTGGTATTTTGAATCCAAAGTTGCTTGCTTCAAGTTGTTCTCCTTCTCAAGAAAATATTGGTGTTCTTCAGCTTCAGGACTTCTGTAGTGGGACTGATGTGTCAGTTTGGACAAAGGTGATTTTATTCCCACTATGAGTAGAATGACATCGTCTCTCAAAGGCCAGGGGACCAGACAGCACTTTTCTTAATCCCAGTGGGGGTCACTCCAGCCCATAGAGCAGAGCTCCAAACTGCTTTAGCCACTGAGTTCTCAGTGTCTAAATTATCGTAAAGATTTCTGCCTGTCATTGCAGTTGTTATTGGGCAGAAATGTGCAATGCTACTTATGGTGTTTATTAAAAAATCTGCTGAAGGCACCAGAGAAACCTTAAAAGTGCTGAGCAGCTTAGCACTTCCCCCATGGGTTTTTTTCTTGCTATTTGCTGCTAATATTATCTGTCCATTGGAACCAATGGGGCTTCTCTGTGTATCCCAGTAAATTCAAACATGGATTTGTGATTTTATAAAGTCCATGCCACGAGCTGCACCATTTCACTGCTGCTGCCAACAACGGGTGGGCTCACAATCTACCTCGTGAGGCAGTTTAAATTGCCCTTCCGAGCAGAGTCACTGCAACTTTTGGGGACATATTTGGGGATGGGAAAGGCCCCCCCACCCCCTTTCCCTTCGCTGACCACATGGGCATATCAAGCCTGCTGAGAGGAATAATAACAAAGCAAGCTGTCTCTGCACCTGCCCACAAAGCAGCTGCTCAACTGGGAGAGGGGTGGCTAACCAGAATGTGTTTTCAGCAGCTTTTTGTGGTCCTCTCTCCTACGCTGGCACAGGCATTGTCACAAAGGAAGGAAACACAGAAACCATACAGAGATTTGGGGATTTTTTTATTATTATTATTCCAGAATCATTTATTTTATTTTATTGAAGCATCACTTCATGTTTGCAGTCTTCCCACGTGGATGCTTTTGCTCAGTCTCAATTGACTGTTCCAGAGAGAGATCAGCTGGGATCTAACAGAGTCTTCCATCAGGTATGTGACTCTTCAGCTGATTTGAAAACTATCTGAGGGCTTGTTTTTCAAACAATCCCTTATAGTAAAGGAATATGAGCAGATGCAAGTCTTCTATTCCCTGCCCTCTTCCATTCCCCCTGTATGACTGTCCTAAGTGCCTGCAAGTATTTTGGTTTTGCTGTGTTTTGTGACATTTGAGACATTTCTTCTACCAAATCACTTTTGTTTCTTGAAGCTTTCAGGAAAAGTCCACTACAATCTCAGTTCTGAGGTTTTAAAACGTTTTGCACAGTATTGGAATAAAAAACTTCCTCCTTGAAGCTGATTGGATTGACAGCCCTGTTTCTTTGGTTTTCAAGAAAACACCAAGCCTTTGTTGTCAAAAGCTTGACAAAGATGTTTCTACCCTTCCCCAATGGCAAAAAAGTCACAGGTTTATATGGGTTGTGGCCTCAACGCTCTCGACCTTGTTCTACATTTCACAGGGCAGAGCTGACCTATTTCAAATATTATTTTGTTTTCTCATTTACCAAAGAAACAGTCTACCTCCAAAATGTTCTTTGCTGCCTAAAGTGTGATTTATATATTCAAGAGGATCTGAGGGTCTAACATCAATAAAACTGCACCCTTAAATGACTGCCTTTCAGTCATGAGTGCCATAGACTGACAGACGGGAGAGGTTGGGAATGGTTTGATAACCTTGGATTTTCAGATGGGTGTAAGCACTTCTGGAAGTGTTCCTGTGAGGAATCCCATGCCCTGAAACGCTCCCGGCAATCTCCTCCTGCCCGAGAAGGGAGCGCATCTGCCCCTTCCCCCTTTGCCATGAGGTGTCAGGAGCGAACCAGGCGCGCCTCCTGTGGTGGTTTTCACCCGGTGTCCACCCAAACCTCCAGACCCCCCCTTTCCCAGAGGGAAAGGGAAAAGGAGAAAAGGCAAAAAGCAGCTGAGAGATAATGGCAAAACAAACTCAGAGTAGCCAAATACTTCAATTTATTGCTAACAAGAGAAGAACTAAAACTGAAGGCACTAAAATTAAAAAGTAAGAAATCAATCAGCCCCCAGAACACCCCTCTCCTCCCACTCCTCCCTCCTTCCAGCAGTTCCAGGGAGCAGGGAATGGGGGTTTCGCAGGTGGTTGTTGTTGCTGCCATTGCTCTTGTCCTGGGGGTCACTCCATGGGGGGCAGTCGGGTCTCTGCACCCCAAAAGATTTCCTCAGGCTTCAGGGAGGATGGGGGGGAAGAGCTTTCAGTCCTTTGCCCCCTCCTGCTCCAGAGTGGGGTCCCTCCTTCACCTCCTCCTGCTCCCACCTTGGTCTCTGTGTTGTTCTCTTGGTCTCTGTGTAACTGCCCCACACTCCTAATTCTTAACTATGTTATCCCAGAGCTGTGACTGTGATTCTTAATCGGCTCCACTCTGTCCACCAGCAGGAGGTCCCTCCTGGCCCTGGCTGTACTTGGCTCCACAGGACAGGAGAAGCTTCTGGCAGCTTCTTACATAAACCACACTGGAAGCCCCCCCTTCTACTAAAATTCAGCAACAGAAACCCAGGGTTTCAAAGCCTTCTGCTTTCTGTGGGTGGGGCACCAAACCGCTCACCGGGTCCTTGTGTGATGTTTCCTTCTGCTTTCCCTTTAGAAAGTCAGTCGTGGTGTCTTCTCCCTCCCACATCTGGAAGGTCAAGCGAAGCATGGCTTGGCTGCCGACGCCGCAAACGCTCCCCCCTTCGAGAGCAGCCTGTCTCAGATGGCAAACAAGAGCTTGCAGAGTGTCCTCCCCTCTCTGCAGGTGAGTTATAAAGCCCTTGGACACCTTGTGTTTGCCTGGCCAAACGACCCCTCTCTAAGGACCACTGGCAGTGACAAAGAAGCCACAAGTGCGTTGGGGTGGGAGAAGAGACAAAGCATTTCGTGTCAGCTTTTGCTCCAGATTCTCTTTTCAGCCACAGTTAAAGAGAGAAGGGAGGAAAAAAAAAAAAACCAAACAAAAAACAAAGAAGACATGTAAGCAGTTAAGCACAAAAATCACTTACCAGCGAGGTTGTCTATAATGTCAGAGAGTTTAAAGAACACGCAACATCACGGGAGGGTTTTGAAGTCATTTGCACTTTCATAATTCCTTTTTTTCTTTTTTTCTCCTTTTCTTTTTTTTTTTCTTTTTTGTTTTCACAAATCCTGTGTCCATCCCCTCTCTGTTCTCTTCTTCCTTTGTTGCTTTTCTCTCCAAAAAATCAGGGACTTGCACTACTCATCATCACCACTCCCTTTCTCACGTTTCTTCTCTGATGGAGTCTCTTCGTTATGAGATTTGACACAGGTTCTGTGGGGCTGTGATACGAAGTCCTCACAGATCTCTTGCACTGGAAGTCCTCACACCAACCATTTTGGTTGGGAGGTCAAGAGTCTTCTCAAATTCTTTGACTTTCAGACAGGCAAGTTGTTACTGCTACAGATTATCTGCTTTGGGGGGTGTATCATTGGGCCCTCAGTGTTGATCCCTGAGGGATTTCACTCAGTTGCTGCTGAGCACAGTCCTTGGAACCTGACCTTCCAGTTGATTTCCACTCACATTGTGATCCATTTATCCAGTTCATCTCTCACTGCTCTTCTCCCATTGGCCAAGCCAGTCACTTCATCAGAGGACACAATCAAATTGTCCAGACACCATTTGTTGGCAAATCCATACTGGCTCTTCCAAATCTACATCCTGCCTTTCACTTAGTTGGAAATCATTTCCAGGAGGAAAATTGTTCTGTAGCTCTCCAAGTGACTGAGGCAAGGCTGACCAGTCTGTAGTTTCCTAAAGTCTTCTTCTTGCCTTTTTTGAAGGAAGGTCTGATGTTTGCCTTTTCCAAATGGTCAGGAGGTGCTCCTGATTTCCATCGATCTCCAGATTATAAAGACCTGCCTTGCAATGACACTGGCCAACTCCTTCCACACCCTCAGGCACATCCCACCTGGTCCTGCAGACATAGGTATGTCCAGCTACTGAAGTGGTCCCAAACTATCTTCATCCACAAACTCTGCTTCTACGCTCGGGGGCTTGGGAGGCCCGGGGACAAAACTTCCTAAGGAAAGGCATTAAGCACCATGGTCTTTTCCAAATCCTTGGCCACTAGCTCCCAAATTCCTCTGGTCAGAGGGGTTTACATTTCCCTTAGCCTTTGTTTTCCTGCTGGTGATGTACTTAGAAAAACTGTCCTTACAGACTTTCACCTCCCTTTGTAGCTGCAATTCCAGCTGAGCTTTGACATTCCCACTCCGGCCTGTGTGTTCATCTTGTGTCTCTTGAATGTTGCCCAGATAACCCATCCTTGCTCCTCCTTTTCTTGTGCTCCTTCCCGTGTTTGCTCCTGGTCAGAAGTTCCCTTTTTATCCATGCTGGCCCCCAGCAATGTTTGTGCAACTTTTTGCCCTTTAGAATGGACTCTTCCTGTGCTTTAAGGAGATGGACTTTGAAGAGCAATGAGCTCTCCTCATTTCCTTTGCCCTCCAGGGCCATCTTCCACGAGTTTATGATGAGCAGATCCCTGAACAAACCAAAAAGTGCTTTCCTGAAGCACTGGGTTTGTAATTCTGATGATTTTAAACTCCACAATCACAGAGTCACTGCAGTCAAAGTTGTCCTTTCCTTGACCTTCATATCTTCAACCAGCCATTCCTCACCTGTGATTAACGTGTCCAGCAGCACATCCCAGGTCACTTGCTTGAAGAACACATTCCAGAAAACTCCCAGAATGCTTTTGTCACATCAGCAGGGACCGGGGGGGGTGACAGAATTACCCCGTGAGCCTTTGGGTTATGAGGACTCTTCCCTGCTGGACCTCATCAAACCCCTCCTTCACTAAGTCAGCAAAA
Source organism: Formicarius rufipectus (assembly GCA_013399695.1). Classification (NCBI taxonomy): domain Eukaryota; kingdom Metazoa; phylum Chordata; class Aves; order Passeriformes; family Formicariidae; genus Formicarius; species Formicarius rufipectus. The sequence continues at coordinate 243,537 of VXAU01001870.1, forward strand.
GTCTCTGCAGACTCTCTTGCCCTACTTCATTAGGTGGGTTCTGTTTCTTCTCAGACATTCTTGTTCCTCACCCTACATCCATAGAATTTACCTCTCCATCCTCTCTGTGTCTTCAGCCTGGTGTGGATCCACTGGATGCTTCATCTCCAGCTGAGTCTTCTCCTCTCAAAGAAGGAAGAAATTGAAGAGAACATGGCCTGGACCCCTCACATCCAACATCCTTGTCCCAGAGTCTTCTGTCTGCTTACCTGATGCTTTGTTATCTCCACCATCTCTTCATGGCTTCCTTCTGTAGTTTGCTCTTTATTTTCCCATTCTGGGAGCCCTGATAATCTTTGTGTGCTGGGATCTTGATCCCCTGCTGATCCAAGTGACATCTGGACACCCTTTCTTCTGCAATTTCTTTCCTCTATGCTCCTGCCCCCACACGTTCTGCTATTTATAGAGATTTACCTTTCCATGGTCCAAAAGCCTCTAGTGCTGTTGGCAGAAGTTACTCTCTGGGCAAGCAGGGCATTTTAGTCCCCAAGCTTGCTTGTTCTGCCTCAGCACAAAGCTGACAGAGAGGTTCCTCAACGAATCCAAACTAAATACCTTGCAGCTTTGTCCTTGAGAATACAGCATTTTTTAAATTATTATTTTTTTTTTTAATCTTCTTTTTGCTTGGCAGGAAAATGGACCTCAAGGCAATTTCCCCCAATTTAACCTTCCAGAGAGTGATAGCAGAGCTCAGACAAAACCATCAGAACTAGAGAACACCGACCTCGGGGTCAAACTGCCTATGACAGCTTCAGGTAGACCATAAGTGGGCATGCTGAAAAAACTGGAGTGATAGGAAATGTGTGCAGGATACTCAGGGACTAGAGGTCCCATGAGAAATGTTACTGGGATGTTGAACAAGCAATTGGGAGCACAGGGATGTGGATGGGCTCAGTGGTTTCTGAATGTCCAGCTTGGGGGTGTGGACTACAGGAGAACGAGTAGATGATGCAAATTATGCATTATACAAAGGAATGTGTATTTGTGTAAGACTTATAAAATATTCTATCACAGTGATAAAACCTTCTCCCACTTGCTGGTGGCTGCGTCCCATTTTATTGGTGTGGGCTGCATTGCCTTTTGGGAGTTTTCAGATATCAAAAGTTTCTGGCAGAGTTAATGTATTTTTAGAAGGAATCTAAGGTGGAGGGGGAGGGGGAGAAGAAAAAAAAGAAGTGGCCTTTTGCTTTGAGATGGTTTAACATCCCTGCATTGCTGGATGAAGATCTGCCACTGTTTGAGAAAACACCCACACATGCATGCAACGTGTTGATCTGTAATGCTCCTGTCTGAACATGTAGCCACATTTAAAGGATAGAAGTGGAGGTGTTAGGGCAGCTGAAATGGCTCCATGCAAGAAAAATCAGAACTGAGAGAAAACAGATATGGGCTCCACTTAATCCCTAACCTCCTGCACCTGAACTTGATCATTTTTATCAGAAAACCCAGAACTGGAAAGCTTTCCTTAACTAAAGCTCACTAAATATGACAACCAAGCCAATAAAAGCACGTATTTTTTATGTGAGCTATGAAGCTTCATGAAGCTGGCAGGCAACAGATGGGGTTTTCAAAAACACCTAAGCACATCACTTCCCTCAGAATGGAATAATTCTTACCTCAGCTCTCTGAAAGTCATGCTGGCAGATGAGGGATGCTTTACTGAACATGGGACTGTAAGTCAGAAGGAAATAGAAATGAAATATAAATTTGCACAACCTTGGAGAAGCACAGGAATGTTAGTTGGAAGGGACCTCTAAGAGTTTTTCTCAGCATCCTGGTTGAAGGGGGGTGCTCTGCTGGGAAATGTGCCATTGTAAGAGCAATTTGCCATCAGCTCTCTGACATCCTATTGATTTCTGGTTTTACATTTGTGTTTTCTGATTTAGAAGCCTTGAAAAATTTTAGAAACCAGTTAACAGTCTATGAGCAAAAAGAAATTTTCAATTATACAGAGCTATGGTTTCTTGGCCTGGAAGCTAAAAAGATTGAAGGTTTGCCTGAAACCCAGAATAATAATAGTTATGATGATGAGCATGGCTCCTACCTAAAGGTAAGTGGAAAGCTTCTGGTTTTTATTTTCAGCTCGATAAGTTTGTAGTGACCGTGTGTCAAATCTTAAGTGTTGTATGTGAGATGAGTGTTGTGTCTGGAAGATAAATATTCCCATCCTGAAACCATCATCACCAGTCACCTCAAAGCTCAGAGGAGAACCCACTTTGCATTGGGCTGTTCAAACATGGCTTGTGATTTTTCTGTCACCCTTTCTTAACGTAGACTTCACTTGCCACTGGTCCTCCATCTATCAGAGGCAGCAAACTCACACACAGAGGAACTGCTGCAAACTTCAAAACCTTGACCTTTGCTGTGCTCTTTGAACCTGTGCTCTTTGTTTTCTTCTTGAAGGTTTTACACGACCACATTGCGTACCGCTACGAAGTGCTGGAGGTCATTGGGAAAGGCTCCTTTGGGCAGGTGGCCAAATGCCTGGACCACAAGACCAATGAATTAGTGGCATTGAAAATAATAAGGAATAAGAAAAGGTGAGGCATCTGTTGCCTTCAGAACAGCACAATCACCTGTGGTGGGTGTCAGGGACTCAGAACTGGCCTAGACCCAGAGGAGACACAGCCTGTTGTGCTGGCTTAGAGTTAAACCAGCAGGAGAAATGAATCCAATTCAGAATGGGATTGCAAGTCAGAATAAAAATTTAATAAAAGATCACAAAATACACTGAGACAAAAGGAAAATCTGTTTGACCCACAAAAACAGATGTGGAGCCCAGCACAGCGGGGCACAAGCAGAATGGAGCTCACCAACCCCTGTGCTGAGCACCACATGGCACCCCTGAGTTCAAAGTAAGAAGAAAGGAAGAAACCTGCTGGTGACAATGCTGGTTGCAGTCTGGTGGCAGTCTCAGTCTGGTTGAGGCTCTGCTCCTCCCCTGGATCTGATGAGAGATCCCAGTCCCAGAACCCCAACTTATCTCTGCTTGGGGTCCAGTGGGGACGCCCAGTCCCTCCCCCAGGGTGGGGAGCTCCACAATAGGTGATTTACTCTGTGAGGTCAATCATGGCATATTTTTGTCATCCTTGATGGCCCATGAGCAGACATGACCCCTCGGGTACCGCCTGAAGGTGCTGATGGCTCACTGGAGGGGAGTTACCACACCTGAGTCATAGGTGTGAAGACAGGAAAAACTCCTTATCTCCTAGAAGTTCCCCAACACCCACCCTGTACCCTAAGGGGATGGGTGTGCCCTGGGCAGCTGCTGCCAATGGTCCATGGTGAGCAGTTCATGAGAAAAAAGACAATAGAGGGTTTAGAATACACACCCACCCAGTGCCAAACTGATCCTGGCTGCTATAACCAGGACACCTGTGAAAGCAAGCATGGTTTGTCCAGGCTGGCAGGGAGGTCTCTGTGTCTGTGGCACAGCTCATACACAGCCCAGGCACCAGCCCTGTGTGGCTGCGAGTTGGGAGCCTTCAATCCCCCCCTGAACCTCCAAAATATGTGGGTAAACATCCCCTGGCTCACTGTAACATGGAAAAACCACACTGTGCGTCCTGAGCAACCTCTTCTTCTCACGTGGCTGCTCACACATTTTTATTGAGGTTACCCTGAAACAGAGTCAAGAAAGCAGATGAGGATGGTGCTGGTGACTCCACCAGCAGAGTTTTAGCTGCTCAGTTTTCCCCCTCAGTGAACACTGAATGTAAAGATGCTCTTCAAATCTGACTGTCTGACTGTGGTGGGTGTGAAATATGGCCCTGTCCAAGTAAACAGAAGCGTTCCCAAGGACTTTGAAAGCACCAGGATTTTACTCTGGATGCTCCTTTGAAACCTCTTCCTTTAAAGGTTTATTCAGACCAGTCAAAATAGTATTATATAAGACTAGGAATCAACCATAATGAGTCAAAATTGCAGTAGTGGAGAGGGGTGAATGGCACATTCCTAATAATTGTCTCCCACGTTGAGTTTACAGTAACATCATGGTGTTTGTAACATTGGTATTTTTACAAATACTGAGTTAAGGTGACTCTTCCTGTGTCATGACATTTCAGGTTTCACAGCCAGGCTTTGGTGGAAGTGAAGATCCTTGATGCTCTCTTGAAGAAAGACAAGGATGGCACTCACAATATCATCCACATGAAGGAATACTTCTACTTTCGCAACCACTTCTGTATTTCTTTCGAGCTGCTGGGGTAAAGTATCTCTTCCTTGACACAAACCTTTTGATTTTGATGTCTTCTTTGGAAGAATTGGCAGCTCTTCATGGTGCAGGAAAAGAATACACACTGCATAACTGAGCTTTTGATCACCAAAAGTGAACTAGAAAAGGCTTCACACAGGCAATGACATGAAACCCTTATCAAGGGATACCCTTATTTTCTTAGCTGTGTACTGAATTTTTCTTCCCTGAAAGACCTCTGAGGAAACAAAATTAAAAATATGAACTCAGGACTGATAAACTTCAGGTTATATAAATGTGAATAATAGCAAATCATTTAAAGACAAAGCTGCTTCTTGCTTTTTGATGAACTTTTGCTGCAGGACACATACTAGGAGGAAATTCTGGTGGAATTTTAGAGAAGCCAGTTTTATTCACCAGCCCGCTTGCAGTGAGGGAATCAACCTGGAATGATGCAAGTGACCCACAGCTCCCCATGCCTTCCAGCAGAGCCCTCTCTTGCTGGAGTTCCAACACCACATGGACATCTGGATCTCAAAGCAACCCCAGTTCCTCATATTGCCACCTGTGAGTCTGTCACTTAGAGACACACAGGGGTGAGAGTTGACTCATCCCCAGAGAAGACACAGCCCAGTCTTTTCAGAAAGCTGCTATGGAAACATTGAGGAAAAATGTCCATGGGACAGCCACTATGTTTAGCTCTTTACAGGGGAGTTGAAGGCTGGTTGTCATAGAAAAATGCTTGTCTGGTAACATTTTTGTGGCCTTTAAAATATAGGGAAAAGCCTCCCATTTGCCATCTTAAAATGTTTGGCAATATTTTTGTTGCCTTTAAAATATAGGGAAAAGTCTCCCATTTGCCATCTTAAACTGTTTGTCTGGTAATATTTTTGTTGCCTTTAAAGTATAGGGAAAAGTCTCCCATTTGCCATCTTAAACTGTTTGTCTGGTAATATTTTTGTTGCCTTTAAAGTATAGGGAAAAGTCTCCCATTTGCCATCTTCCTTCTCCATCAAGTCCTGGTAACTTCAGTTCTGTAGGAAAGGGCCTTGGCTGTCAACAGTGGACACACAGGCAGGAAGGACAGAAAGGTGCAGTTGTTTGTGTCCTTGAAGGCACGTGGGCTTGTACTGAGGACACCACCCGAGGTCCTATTGCTGAGGAAACACTGGGGCAGCCCTCCAAGAGTCACCAGCCCTGTGGCCATGTCTTCCTCTGAAAAATGAGCAGGGATGAAGCACTCAGTACTTCAGGAAATCATAGAATCATGGAATGGANTCCAACCTGGCCTTGGACACCTCCAGGAAGGAGCAACCTCCTTTAAAGCCCCACTGGAAGGAGCTAAGATATGATGGTCAGAGGAGGGATACAAAAACCTAAGGAGACCTGAATTTATGGGGAGGGGGTTTATCTAGAAATATTTACTGCTGATTAAAGAGCTTCAGGCAAAAGTGATTCAAACAAGGTGCCAAAACAGAGAGAAATGAGAGTCACAGGAGACCGAAGACAGTTTCTTTCAGTTCCTGAATGATTATTGTTCTTGGTGACCATCAGCACAGCTGCATAACACAGCCCAGAGTTTAGCAAGCAGCCAAGTCCTCTGACAAGGCATCTTTAGATGTGGGAGATGTTTGTGCACATGACATGCAGAACACCTTCTCAAGGCAATAAACAGTCGTCATTTCCTTCTTCATGAGTCCTCCCTCACGTAAGAAGAAAAGCTAAATACTCTCCCTAATGCACTGGAAACTAATCATGCCTTTAAAAATACGTTCCCTAATCTCTCTTCTGCCTTCTGTCTTCTGCTTCTTCCACCCCCACAGAATAAATTTGTACGAGCTGATCAAAAAGAACAACTTCCAAGGCTTCAGCTTGTCTTTAATTCGACACTTCACTCGGGGTGTGCTGAGATGTTTACAAGTGCTCTACCAGGAAAGAATCATTCACTGTGATCTGAAGCCTGTAAGTGCAAGCATTTCATAACCTGTTTTTTCAGTGCAGAACTCATCAGCTTCATCCTATTTTTTTTTTACTGACTTAGAGGAGCTCTAAGAAGAATCCATAAAACCTGGTAGGATATTCTGTATTTGCGCAGAAGGCATCATTTATTTCAGACTACATTTAACCAACTCTTCCCATTGATTCAGTTCATTCACTGAAGAATTAAGCAAGATTGTTTGGTTGCCAAAAGTGTGCAAATGTGAATCCAATTCAGGTAATGACTTTATTTTTTGCTTAGAGAAAAACAATGTACTTGTAAAATTCAGTGTTTCGACATTGCATTGCAATGCAATGCAATAATGTATGCACAAGGTAGCCTGTTACCCTGTTAAGTCTATTTAATTTCACAGGTGTAACTATAAAATTAAGTGGCCTAGTAAATGACAGAGGAATTCTGTAGGACAGTATTTAGGGTGTCTTCCTGTTTCTGAAGGAACATCTGTCATCCAATTCCTGCAGCTGTATCTGCTAAATATTACATTCCATTCATTTCCATTCTCTTTAAGCCCCAACACCCTTTTCTTTTTTTTTCCAATTTTCTGAAGTATTTCAACCTTATTTTCCTTTCAGAGAAGTATTTCTCTTGATATTTATTTTCAAAAGGACAAATGAACTTATAAATCAATAAACAAGCTCTCAAAGAAAAATGCTAAGGATAAAATCCTGTTCTCACTTTGCTTAGGATTCTGAAAAGCCACATACTGCCTGTACCCACTGCCTTGCCAATATCTTTGCCAGAACAACTTGCAGAGAGAAGGGAAGGCTGTAAAATAACCAAAATATCTGAATCAGAAACAATTAGCCCAATGGGAAATCTGTTTCCAGGCAGCCACAGAAAAAGAATGATGGTGGCAACATTGATTAGTGTAGTCTGTATTTAAACAGAGTAACACAAGTGAAAATTTAGTGAGTTAACTAAAGGAGGATTCTGTACTTACCCAAAAACTGTACAGTTTTAAGAATTTCATTTCAGTTGCCTGAAACCCACATCTGTTATCCCATCTGCCTCCTGTGGCCCTTCCCAAGAGAAGACAGAATAGGAAGTTGCTCTGGATTTGATGCTGGCTACTGTTTAACTTAATCCAATTTAATACTGTCTCCAAAGGCTGCTTTTCCAGCTGCTCAGCTCCCTGGCATTGTGAGCGGTTCAGGATTAGAGACAGAGCCCTGCCATGAGCCAGAGGGGATATTTCTCTGCATGAAGGGGATGCTGCTTCCCTTGAAAGAACCAAGAGCATCTGGGTAGTGCAATTCAGCCCTTGCCTTGCCTTTCCTGCCTGGCAAAGTCTCCTTCCTGGCAGGGGAAGTATTTCCTTTGGAGTTAATTACCTGAGAAACTGCTTTGGCATTCTTTGGCACCGACGACTTTTTGCACAGACACGGTTTTAGTGTCTTGGTAAGAGGTTTGTAAGCCTTAGTTGTTAATGAGGCACCCTGACTGCATCAAAGAACAAAAATGAGAGTTTATTCCTCCTCGTCTGAAGTTCCAGTTCTACTCAGGAATGGTGGAAAGGCAGAAAAGGCACCAGATGTTTCCATTCTTGCATCTTTATGTTCCTCTGCGTAGGGATTTCAAGAGCACAAGAAAGGACCTTCTTAACACACACTTGGATGTATTTTCTAGAACTAATACACTCCATCAAAACCATCCAACAACACACAGCTATAGCTGAGAATCAGCCAGGATATATTTTGTATTTTTTGTGAATTCATATAGCACTTATCTATCTTAACTTTAACTTCATTAATAGAACCCTTCACTTGTATCATTCTGTGGAATATCAGCAGGTTCTCCTCTCAGGTCACTGTTGGCCAAGGTGATCCTGCAGATTCCATTGTTATCACTGAGGCCTCCCTGTCTTGGAAGCTGCTTCTTACTCCTCAGCCTGCAAACCTGCCTGGGCTCCAACAGGAACCCACCCAGGGAGGGCTCAGTCCTTCAAGACTTTACCATGTAATCCTTGTCAAACTGGTTGATAAAGGGGGCCACCTCTCCTCTGACAAGTGGAGAAGCATGTGTGATCAGAAGGGAAGTCAAAGGAAATCCTTGCTTTGCATAGATTTTGCTCATGCTATGCACATTTCTAAGGAGGTTGTATTTTGCAGCTCTTGTTTTGCAGATGAGCATAAACACAATTTGGATTGCTTGTTTGCCAGTGTTCACTGACTTAACACAGTGTTAAAACCCTCTTTTCCCTGTGATTCTTTTTTTCTTTATTTTAGGAGAACATTCTATTGTACCACAATGGCCAAGGTTCAGTTAAAGTTATTGATTTTGGATCAAGCTGCTATGAAGACCAAAGAGGTTTGCAGAAAAGTCAAGTTGATGTAATTTTCTTAATAAGCTTTCTCAATTTTAAATGGTGGAGTAAAACTGTTCTTTGCTTGGGCTAATGTATTGACCTATGCCCCTAATTAGAGCCTAATGAACTTGTGGTTAAGCCACTGATGGTGGAACAAATACTGGTAAGAGACAAATAAGCCACTATCATATTTTTTCCCTGTCTCAAACTTCATCTGCTCCTCTTCTCCTTTTGAAACCATAATTGCATTTGCCAGAGTGGTTGGCTGAAACAAATCTGTGAAAATAATTCAAATATTTCACCTAACAAGGAGTTTGTCAGGTCCAGAAAGCCTTTCCCAGTGAGATGGTTAAATTAGGATTGGTACTTTTCATATGAATACAACAGGAATGGGAACTATGCTTTTAATTCAGAAAGTCTAAGTTCAGTTTTGGGGTCTTTTTCTATTTAGTAGAATGTGCAGGAGTTAACAAGAACTAAAATTGTAAAAAGAAATGAATGTATGAAATTAACCTAATAATAAATCTTAACAGATTTACAATAGACATGCTTGATTTACAATACACATAATGTAAAGAATGATATCATCATCAGGAATACAAATAAATACAATAAATAACAAAATAAGTTATTTTGTTACAATAAGTAACAAGAGACAAAACCCAATAAAGAAATCTGTACTGCATTCTATTAACTTAGAAAAACAAAACTAATATCAAATGGCATATTGTGTGTTTTCCAATGAAAGACTGGTATTGAATCTAAACCAAACCTATTAATCTATATTTTGGTATTCAGACTTTGAATTTCACATCCCAGTTTTGCAGGGGCGTGTAATCAATTTAGGTTTGCCCCTGTTTCAGAAGAAGGCCATCTGAGATGCAGCCTGGAATATTTGTGCAGAGCAACAGCCTGAAACACAAGTGAAAGGTGGAGAGGAGGTTCTGTCAGCTGGAAAAAGAAGTGCAGAGATATAAACAAAGTGACCTCCAGGGGGAATAAGAAAATAAGAAAATAATTAAATAAGAAAATAAGAGTTTGCACACTGTTATGTTCAGTTGTCTGAATGTCAAGAGGAGAAAGAATTAGACTCCTCACTCCACTGAGCCCTGATCTTGGAATGAGATCTTTTGGGGCATTAAGGTATTAATAGGGAAATGAGAAGGCAGTAGAAGACAGACCCCAGTTAGCAGTGAAACCAATATTTCCTACCCTGATGCTGAAGAACTGCTGGTTGCTGCAAGGAGACCTTCAAAGAGGAGAATGAACACGCACTGAGCTGAACCAGCAGCAGCAGAACAATTTCCAGACGGAGCAGTGGAAAACATATCCCCCATTCATTTTAGGAGGGGACTAGAGAAGTTTTTCAGAGCCCCAATGAGTAATCCCTGGGCAGAGCAGGGGTGACACCAGAACAGGTGAAATCTAGAACTCACATTTCGGTCCAAATGATGACATTTTATTCCCTGTCTAACGTTCTGCTTTGGTGCAGTGTACACCTACGTGCAGAGCCGCTTCTATCGCTCGCCTGAGGTGATCCTTGGCCACCCGTATGCCATGGCTGTGGACATGTGGAGCCTGGGCTGCATCATAGCAGAGCTCTACACTGGCTATCCTCTCTTTCCAGGGGAGAATGAAGTTGACCAGCTTGCCTGCATCATGGAGGTAAAACCTTTTTGGGGATTGCCTCTTGATTTGCATCCTCGCTTGGTGAGCTGCATTGCCAGCAACAAGGAGAAATCTCCTGCAAGAGTGGAATATTCCCACAGCCTGGCCTTTCCCAGGGAGGTTTAATGCAGCCAGCTGGCTCTTTGAGGAGATGGGATCTAACACAAAGTTGTGATTTATTGGCACGTTTCACCCTGCTTTGGACACTCACTGTCTTGATTCTGAGGGAAATGGAGTTTAATTCTGGATGGAGAAGTAAGGACAGAACAAACATATCTAAGCTGAAAGGAAAAAATCCAAATTATTACAGGCTCCTGTTCTCTTAGAAATCAAATATGTGTTGGTCAAATCAGATGCCTTTAGTCAAAACTCCTGCTAAGAGAGAGTTTTGATACCAGCTGAATAGTCAGCTGTGGCTCTGACTAGTCAACCTTGGAAACCTCAGAGCCTTGAGGAGAAACCTGCTGGGTGACCCCCACAACTGCTGCTCTACTCTCCTGGTGGGAGAAGGTTTTTCCTGCTAGCCCTTCTGCACTTCTCAAGTCACAGTTTGTGGACGTTGCACCTTCTGCTGTCTGTCACTGCCCAGCAGTTTGGCTCTATCACCTTTGCAAATGTTTTTCAAAGGATTTTAAGAATGCACTGCGACATCTCCTGCCTCAGATCAACTCCCCAGTGCAAATGTTAGAATGGGTGCAAGGCTGACCCAGGAGAGCAAGTTATTTAGTTGCTCCATGGAGATCCCTGAACTGCAGCCTGGGGAAGGACTCAGCCCCAAGCTCTGGTTCTTCTGGTGCCACTTTAGTTCATGCAAGTGTTTTCCAAGACAGTATCTGCCATGTGGCCTCCTGCTGCAAGTGCCTCAATCAGAGATGTTTGTTCTTAGAGCCTTCTGTGGTGGTGAGGATCCCAGTGTCATCATTTATAAGATCATAGAATCTCTGAATCATTAAGGTTGGAAAAGACCTCCAAGGTCATCGAGTCCAACCTTTGACCGGCCCCCACCTTGTCAACCAACCACTGAGTGCCACGTCCAGTTGGTTCTTGAACACCTCCAGGGATGGGGACTCCACCACTGCCCTGGGCAGCCCTTTCCAATGTCTAATCACCCCTTCAGTGAAGAAATTCTTCCTGATGTCCAACCTGGACCTCCCCTGGCACAGCTTGAAGCTGTTTCCCCTCATTCTGTCACTTGTTCCCTGGGAGCAGAGCCTGATTCCCCACCTGGTTCCCCCCTCCTGTCAGGGAGTTGGAGAGAGCAATAAGGTCCCTCCTGAGCCTCCTTTCTCCAGGGTGAGCCCTCCCAACTCCTTCAGCTGCTCCTCATAGGACCAACTCTCCAGACCCTTCCCCACCTCCGGTCCCTTCCCTGGACACGCTCCAGCCCCTCAGTGTCCTTCCTGCAGAGAGGAGCCCAAAACTGCACACAGGATTCAAGGTGTAGCCTCAGCAGAGCTGAGTTCAGGGGGACGGTCACTGCCACACTATTTCCTACCCAAAGATGTGCACAGGCAGCACTGAGGAGCCCCTCAATTCCTTCCACAACAAATGGCACGAGAGGAGATGTTTTGTAGACATCTCACAGTAAATCCTGACATTCACCTGCTTTTCACACCAAGGGTCAAATGCCACATCTCACCTGGTGGGTTTTATGTATCTCTGGTAAACTGTGGAGTAACTCCATAAACTCCTTTTCTGTGTTGAAGGTATTGGGTCTTCCACCAGCTGATCTTATCCAGGCCTCGACAAGGAAGCGAACCTTCTTTGGTAATTGCTTCTGCTTGTTTGTCCCGACGGATCCCCCTCTGCTAATTAATCACTCGTTAATAGCACCCGTAGAGAGCAGGGCTGGGACACCCTCAGCTCCTTCTTAGTTGATAAAAACTCTTTTCAGGAAGATGAATTGAGGAGAAGCAAAAGGGTTGTCCACTAATGAACCTGATGCTTTGCCCTTCCTGTCTCATGGTTTTCTGATGGCCGAGGTGATAAGGAAGGGAAATCCAGTCCGCTCTCACTCCTTAAAAATGTTGTTGGTAAAAACGGGCTCTGGGAACTAATTTACACTCTTTATTCCTCTGTGTGTAACTCGAGTTTGGAAACGGCACCAAACAAACAAAGCCACAAAGTGTAGGATGTAACCTGTGTGCCACAGTCCTGGCAGACTATCCATCCAGCAGGGAAATCTTGGTGGGGTGGACATGGCTGCTGGTTTTTGCAACTCATTTAAACAGTCACTCAGTACTTTTATCGTCATTTTTTTGGAGCGTGTCTTTATTTTTTTAATATTTTTTTTTAAGATTCCAAAGGTTTTCCTAAATCTGTAACTAACAGCAAGGGAAAAAAGAGGTGCCCAGATTCCAAGGATCTAAGCACAGTGCTGAAAACCCATGATGCTGGTTTCCTGGACTTCCTGAAAGGATGCCTAATGTGAGTTCCTACTCAGTGCAGCAAGCTGATTTGGACTTTGCTTTCATCCTCTTGCCCCTCTAAAATCTTTGTATTTGGTTTGGTTTTGGTGTGGGGTTTTGGTTTCTGGGTTGTTTTGTTTTATTTTGTTTTGGTTTCCCCACGGTAGAATTTGTATAACCATTATTATTGTTCAAAGTTCATTGCAAATGATGGCACAGATAGTTAAATGGGATTGGACCAAAATGTGAAAGAAACCTGACATGCAATCATAGGTTCACAGGATGGTTTGGGTTGGAAAGGACCTCAAAGGTTATTCCAACCCCCAGCCATGGGCAGGGACACCTTCCACTAGCCCAGGTTGCTCAGAGCCCCATCCAACCTGGGGCTGTTGAACAGAGCATCCTATCCAAAATCATCATCATAACCAAAAGCAGATCTTCTTCTGATGCTGAAGACTAAAAGCAATGCTTCTTACCCACAGAGGCCTTTGTTTGAAATCCTTTCTGTTTGACCAGATAAAGGTTTATCCAGATAACACAGGTAATGGTAACCCACTGTCTCAAGGCAGTGAGAATCTGAAGATCAAAGTTTGGGTTTGTCCTTCAATCTAATTCCTGCTCCAGTGGGAAGAAATTCCTCCAGCACGAGTTTTGTTTGGTGCTGGCTTAGCTGGCTTGAATGTCTGGACTGGTTTTCTTGTGCTAGGCTTGGAAGTGGCATATTTGTGAAAACAGGTCTGCTTCTTTGAACAATCCTCACAAAGATCTTGTGTCACCTGGGTGAGATGAGGCTCTTTTTAGTTCCAGTACTCTGTCTTCCTTCCCCTTAGCAGGGGATAAAGAGGCAGAGTATGTTCAGCCATGCTTCCACTACCTATGGTCACATATGTTTTCCAGTGTTACCTGCAAGTTATGCAAGGTTAATATTTTGTGTCTTCTTCAGCACTACCTTTAAGTTCCTTCCTAGCAGTTCAGTAGCACTTCCCTAAAGAAATCCTAAAGGAACTGCCAACTTGTGGTTACAGGGGGGGATAAAAACCATCCCACTCTGTTTCACAAGAAGGTTGATTTTAATGTTGTCAGTTTGCTACGTCTGGATGAATCATTGATCCATTTTGGTTTGCTGGCTGAATCAGAACATTTGGAAAATAACTTCAGTGAAGCAAGAAACCAAAGCTTAAACAGGTTATTTTGGGTCCCTATGCTAATAACACTGCATATCACAAAGGGTTTGATGCTGCCGAGGGTTTGATCAGCAGAGCACCCAGTAAATACATTTTGAAGGATGGAGAAGTTCACATAAGATTTTTTTCCCCCGTTTTCAGTATTATTTTGTTTCCAAAAAATGCCCTCCTGACCAGACTTCCAGGAGACGAGACCGAATCTTTTGGCTTAAAATATTTTGCTGTTGGAAATTGTTGACTGACTCTTTGTCTGCCGTGGATTTAAGGTGGGAACCCGCCCTGCGCTTGACCCCCGATGAAGCAATGAGACATTCCTGGATCCAGGAACCAAAAATATACCGGGCAATGCAGAAAACACAGGCTTTGAGGAAACTCAGTGATGGCTCTTTCTCTGCACCAGAAAAGAAACAGGAGGATATTCGTAAGCGTGTTCTGCCTGGAGAACAAAGTGCATTAATCCCAGTGTTTGGGATTTCTTTGTGTTTGGTGTTGTCTGTCGGGTGAGGTGATGAGGAGTGGTCACAGGCACTGTTTCTCACTTGTGTGGAACAGCATTCCTTATGCTTTAGAGCTTTAGAGCAGCTGCCAACAAGAAGGCTGAGAGGTCCGCTCTTTCCTTACTGAGAGCCAAAGACCATCCCACCGTGATGTGTCTCACTATCAGAACAAAAACCATGGGGGTCATGAGATCCCAGGGGAGATTTGCACCCAGTTTGTTGTGAATTTGTGCCCATCGTGTGTTTTTCTGCTCTGAAGTCTAGTCTGCACGCTCTTACCCTATCTTTTTACTTATTTATTTTTATTATGTTGCAGAGAATATCTGGGAAGACCCTGCTGACCAAGTGGAAGGTGAACTGGAAGAGAGACTCACCCCCTTCACAGGCACAATGGAAAGTGGGGTGCAGAGCACAAGGAAGCACATTATCCCAGAGGAATATTGGGAAAACCAGGTGGAAAGGCCTGGTAAATACGACCAGGCGGAAGACAGTGGTGAAACAGCTCTTCCAAAAACTTCCTTTTTCTTCCCCCCAATTAAGTAATGCACAGCACAAGCTATGATTGGCTCAGCTGCATACCAAGTGTATTTTGTAGGTATTATTTGTACTCAGGAATATAAGCTGTATCTGTCTGTACATGGGCTGTGCACCTTGTGAGGATATTTAATGTTCTTTTTACCCTGATATCATCCAGCCAACCAAAACTAGAATCTGAAAACCATTCCTTTTCCTCATCTACATTCTTGTGATCAGAGATTCTTCACAACCAGCAGCAATAAAATGGAGACTGTAGAGGTGGAGAGTGGCTTATTCTTGGTATTATAACAGACTTCTGATTTTTATATCTTTCCGGATCTAAGAGAACAAATGAGAATCTGAATCCTTTCACTTAGGTCAGCATAAATCAGGAATAATTAATGGATAGGATTAGTGGATTTACTTATATGTAAAAAATAAGAGAAATCAAACCCAGCATCTTCACTTTCTTCCTTCTCTATCTCCCTCTTTTTTATAGTTAAGTCACTGGATGGAAACTGTTGTCACACCTTCCTAGCAGATTTAGAAATGTAAATTATGTCCTTTAGCTCTTTAGCAGCAACAAAGAAGAGTGACATTCTGGGCCCATTTCTGCAGGGACTCGACTCAATATTCATTCCAACAAGAATGGATTAAAGCAAGTTTCAGGGAAACTGTCCTTCATGGGGAAGATTAACTTAATAGTCTGAAAAAAACAAAAAACAACAACAACAAAAAACAAACAAACAAACAAACAAACAAAACAAAACAAAAAACTAATACAGCAAACCCAGATTTCTGTGATCCCAGTGATTTTTGTGTTAATAGTTAAGTTAAACATTTTGCTCTTTAAANAAAACAAACAAAAAAAAAAAAAAAAAAAAAAAACCACAAAACTAATACAGCAAACCCAGATTTCTGTGATCCCAGTGATTTTTGTGTTAATAGTTAAGTTAAACATTTTGCTCTTTAAACAATAGACTCTTTCCATTGCATTTGTGAAGCATCCATCTCATTACTCCTCTTACATTTGCTGTAGCTTGTAGATAGTACTGCATTCGAGAAGGAGCTCAAGAGAAAACTGTCCTACCAGCTGCAGCTGCCACTTCAGCAGTGACATTGCAGCAGTCCCAAGACACACGGGTGCTGATAGGTGTTTGGAATCACCATAACAACCAGCTCCCCCAGGCTCTTTTGTGCAGAAGGGAAACCCAAAGGATGTGGAAATGGTCCTCGAAGAGTTCTGATGTAACAGGAGCAAACAGAGCAGCTGACAGGCTAAGAGGTGACTGCCCAACAAATGGCCATTAGTGACCAGCTTGCAGCACCAGAATTATCTGCATCTCTGCCTTCCTTTGCAGCTGAACCCTCCTGGAAACTCAAAAACACTCCCAATTCTTCAGCAGAAAGATGCAGTGGGAACAGTGAGTGGTATCATGGAGAGTGTTTTAGGACAGCTCTGCCCGGGGTGGGTGTGCAGCAGAGTGTGGACAGAACCCTCAGCACATCTCCAAGAGAGTCCCACCCCTGGTGGGGGCTGAATGAAGGACTCAGACACGTCATCACTCTTAGGGAATATTCAGGGAGGGGTTTGCAGATATTGGGAGAACATGTTGGCTGCTTGTTTGCAAGTGCCTCAGAAGGTAAGAAGCAAAATGTTAAGTGCAGGGGTTCAATATGGGCTAAAGAAAGCAAGAATCCTTATCCTAAAATCACACAACATCAAAGGTCAGATTTGTTAGATCCTTGGACGTATAATTTGTACTGTTTTGGTTCAGTTGCTGCCTCATTCTCCACCTGCTGTGTTACATTTCCTTCACTGCTTAGGCTGCTCCAAGTTAAAACACCTGCTTCTCACAATGGTGCACTTGTGTATTTGTCTGCTCTGCCTCGGGGGCAAAGTTTGGGATCGAGCATGTCAAGGTGCCCTGGACAGTCTTGCTGAGTCCTAATGAAGCTGTAAAACCTCATTTGATCCTTGGGCTCCTGTGCTGGAGCCACGTTTTCTGCACTATCACTACCTCCCAATAGCTTTTTGTAGTAAGAAGCATCTTACTGCTTCTCCTGGCATTTGCTGAAGGGTTTTTCAAGGCGTTCAGTGCTGAGGGAAAAGTGACAAAGTCATCTGAGCCTGTAATTCAGTTGGGTTGTCCTTCTATTCACAGAAGGCAGATGGGTGGCATTTCACTGGAGCTGCCATGTATTTGCTGTCTTCCCTTCCTGGCTGACCTGCTGTTCTATTTTAATTCCTTCAGTCTTCATGGTATCTCCATCTTCAAAATCTTTCCTAATAAGGGATAGATGTTGAAATTTTTTATTTTTTTTTTCAGAGAAGACAGAACTAAATAGGGATTACTTGGCAGAAAGCTCCAGTTTGGAGATACCATCACTGCTTTCCCATTCCTCTGCAGAAACAAGCAGATCCCTCAGACACAGATAGCACCTTCATCTCTGTGCTGTAAGAGGACAACCTACAAAATGTGGAGAAGAATCCCCTGGCTCATGCCCACCTTGAGCCACACACACCCCACTAATGGTGCAGACTCATAGGAAAAAGAAACATTGAATGATCAATTTATTGAAAAGCCCGAATCTCTATGATTTGTTGCCATTTTTAAGCCACATTTGGCAAGAAAATGAGGTGGCTGCTTTCTTGGCCATGTCTTCACATTGGTCTGCCCACCTGGTCTAGTGGGAGGTGTCCCTGCCCATGGCAAGAGCGTTGGAATGAGATAATCTTTTAATTCCCTTCCAAACCAAGCCATTCTGTGGTTCTCCCTGGGCACTGGACAACACAGATCATTCATTTGGGATGGAAGGTTAGAAGGGGCCTCACAGTATGAGAAGTTCTGTCCTTGTTTTTGAAGAGAATTTGCAGGGATCAGCACTGTGGCACCAGGATGTCAAATATTTAGGAAATCAAGCTATGGGAACACAAAGGATCAGTGACCAGGCTGTTAGCACACTTCTGTCTCTCAAACCTCATTAAGAAAAGGGAGTGTCTAAAAAAAACAGCTCTTCTGGAACTGAATGCTTTTGGCAGTAATTGCACTCACCACTCCTCCTAAGAGGTTGCAGAACTGCAATTCATCAAATGCCACTGCCTGAGCTCACACCAGACCATGGGGGCCGTGCTGGAGCCTGAAGTTACTCCTTTAATTCAGGGTGGATAAAGATATCATCTACAACCACCTTGTCAAGGGGATGATGCCAGCTTTCTGATGCCAACCTCTTATCAGGGTTGCCCAGCAAGGGAACGAGGAGCAATGGCCATAACCTAAAGCACAAGAAGTTCCCCTCAACATGAGGAAGAACTTCTTCACACTGAGAGTGGCAGAGCACTGGAGCAGCTGCCCAGGGAGGGAGTGGATTCCTCTTCTCTGGAGACATTCCCAACCCACCTGGACACGTTCCTGTGTCACCTGCTCCAGGTGACCCTGCCTGGGCAGGGGATTTGGACTGGATGCTTCTCAGAGGTCCCTTCCAACCCTAATTTTCCTGTGATTCTGTGAAACACCACAATCCCGGGTTGTGTAACACAGAATTGCAGCGTCCCCCGACGCTGCTTTTGGAGCCTCCAGAAATGTTTTAATGCCATCTAGTGTCACTCCAGGCTGCATTCAATACAGAATGCACTGCTACTGGCTCCTCGTTAATGCCCTCCCCCAAAAGGGTAATAACTCCACCAAACACACCTCATGGAACATTCTGCAACAGTGGGAAAGTCCCTGTTTATACCCAGAGTGGTCAGGGTTATACCCCATCCCAAATAACAATATAAAAGCACCATGTCTAAGGTAAGGGCAGAGTTGAGCCAGGAGAGTGAGGCAGTGCCACACTTTAAAAATAGACTGAGTTTAGCCATTGCTTCACTGAATCAGGGCATTTAAGAAGCTCACGGTGGGGGCGGGGGGGTGACCAAAACCAAACCAAACCCCCCAAAAAAAAAAAAAACCAAAAAAACCCAAAAAACCCCCCAAACAAACAAACAAACAAACAAAAAAACCCAAAAAAACAAAAAAAAACCAACCACAAAAACCAAACAAAACCCACAAAACAAAAACCAAAACAAACAAACAAACAAAACAACAAAAATAAAAAACCAAAACCAAAACATCAACAACAAAATAAAAAGTACAAGAAATCTAACTCAGATATTTTGCAGCTTTGATTTCATGATGTGCCGTAACACATCATGACTCCTGCGACATCTGTGTGAGTGAACAGGGATCACCTACCTGGGACAAAGTGCTAACTAGGAGTATAAAAAATTAGTTGTAATGCTGATTTTTATCTGTTTCTCAAACCTTTAATATCTGTAAAACTGGGTGGATTAAAGACATTTGAGTTTTTGAGTCTGCAAACAGACGGCAGGTTAATTTCTTTTTAAAAGCAAAACTGTCATAGTAAAATGATTGGTAGGTCCAACAAATGGAAGAATGACAGGTATTTGTGATAGGGAAAACCTAGATTTAGGTTTAGACCTAGATTTAAACTCTTAGAATTAATTTTTTCCCAGTTGTAATTCTGTGACCTTGTGCTCCGAGGATGCCCCCTGTGAGATCCAATCAATTGTTCAACAGGAATATGGAATAGGCAAAACACCAAGAATTCTTTCCAAGTCTTGCCTGTTAGTTGAGAGCAGCTTCTTTGTGTCAGCACCAGTATCCACATGGCACTGCACTGTGTGGGATGGGCAGAATGCAGATTATATACAGGGAACTAGATTGCACAATCAAAACAAAACGAACCACAAAAAAACCCAAACAAACAAACAAAAACCCCCAAAAAAACAAAACAAAACAAAACAAAAACAAACAAAAAATCCCCAAGGAGTTACAGTCATTCTTTATCATTTAAGCACATTAAAACTGCCAGCTCTTCACATGCAAAAGGCTGGTCATTGGCTGAGCTGTTGCTTCTGCCAGGAAGAAACAAACCTTTCTAGCAGAGCATTTCCTTGGTGGAATGGTGTGTGTTTGTGCCTATTTCCAGGCACTGCACTGCTCAAACCTGTTTCCCTCCTGCCACAATCCTTCTGCTAGAATGAAGCTTTGCTGCCTGCCCAGCTCTGCCCAAAATTAGAGACTCTCCTGATCACTCCTGGTCTGCTGTGCAAGGATTTATCACAGGCAGCACTTTCTGTGGCTCTAGGTCTGCATGAGCACTCCCATTTACTGTCTGACAGAACAAAAGCCAATTTCTCAGCCTGGGAACTGGTTGACTTTGACCCCCCTCAGTGCTCTGAGCTTACAAATGACAAGTCTATGCAGAAAATCTCTATGTAGACACTCCCACAGTTCCAAAATGCCTTTATTGATGCCTCTGCCTTCAACAGTGTTTTTGGCACCCCTTTCAAGCTTTAGAAGGGAAAAGGGGCAAAAGAATTACAGTCCTACAGTTCCCTAAGTATCCTTCACATGTTCACATTGTGTATCTGTCCTTCCTAACCCACTTAATTGCAAATTACTCAGTACAAATTGAATCTCCACCTCTCTGTCCTCTGAGTTTTGTTCAGGGCATCCAGAATTTTCAGCCTGTGGAGGACGAGGCTTTTCCCAGCTGCACTGGGGGAGCTCCTGGAACAGCAACACAGCAATGGATGAATAAGCCAACAGCAGTGAAAGAGCTGAGAAATTATGTTAAGCAAACGTGAAGTCCTTTCATGGGACAGCTTATGAAAAAAAATCTCCCCTGTGCCAGCACCTTTCCTTCAGGATTGCATGCTTTACTCCACAAGGGGCCAAACCTCCTCTGCTTCCTTCCATGCGATCTGGTCAAAGACATCCTGCAGGTGTGTGGCAAAAGGGGAGCCAGTTTGACATCATCTTGCACAAGAACTGGTTCCTGGGAGCACAGAGGATCAGGGATGGATCCAAACACAGGGAAGAGGGCTGTCAAGGTGGTGCAGCAACATGTGGTAGCTGAATGCAAGGGTGTTTTTAGCCACAGGTACAAGTTATCACTCTGGTAGAGTATCACTCTGGGAATCAGCCTTCAGTTGCTTTTAAACCCACTGGGTGGTTTTACTCCAAATATTGAGCATAATAGAACAACTTGGCCCATGGGAATCTCGTGAGGTTTAACAAGATTAAGTGCAAAGGAGGCCACCAAGTTGATCAGAGGGCTGGAGCAGCTCTGCTGGGAGGAAAGGCTGGCAGAGCTGGGATTGTCCAGCCTGGAGAAGAGAAGGCTTTGGGGGCACCTCATTGTGGCCTTCCAGTGCCTGAAGGAGCCCACAGGGAAGATGGAGAGAGACTATTTCCAAGGGGCTGGAGGGACAGGACAAGGGGAATGGCTTCAAAGTGACAGAGAGAGGGTCAGATTGGATATTGGGAAGGAATTGTTGCCTGTGAGGTGGTTTGGCCCTGGCACAGGTTGGGCAGAGAAGCTGTGGCTGCCCCATCCCTGGAAGTGTCCCAGGCCAGGTTGGATGGGGCTCTGAGCAACCTGGGCTGGTGGAAGGTGTCGCTGCCCATGGCAGGGGGTTGGAATGAGATGATCTTTAAGGTCCCTTCCAACCCAAGAGTGTTGCATTTCTTTCCACCTTTTCCAAACAAGGCTCTGACAATTTTCTCTTTGAAATTGAGCATTTTGTTAACATCTGTCCTAAAAGAACAAATAGAGGTTTTAAAGAATCCCAACAGAAATTCAAATGCTGTGGAATGAAATCCTGCCATTGCTTCATCTGGTTACACATGGCAGGATTCCTGTGCTTCCCACCACACCCCACACAGGGAGCTGTTGAGCTGGAGAGCCGTGAGGTTGGCATTGGCTGCGTGTCAGGGATGTGCAGGGTGCCAGCAAAGGGTGCCAGCAGTGAAAGGACCAGGGTTGTTTCAAAAGAGCACTGGGCACAGCATTTTCACTCTTTTTCTTGTCCCAAGTTTGCTGCATGTCATCAGAATCCCCAGAGAGAAAGCTCAGTGAAACTTCCCTTCTTCCCTCTTCTGTCCCGTCGAGGTGCCGTCGCATCCTGTGGCTCTGACTCGCCTCTTTCCTTTCACACTTGGCTCCTCTCTGAGCATTTGGGGTTTTAAAGGGAGCAGTTTGCATCTCCTTCCCTCTCCTCACGTCATCTGTAATTTTATCATCTCCTCTGCCACGTTGCTCACTGCCAAGCTGTGGGAGCTTCCTGCTCCTGCATCTCTCTCCCACGTCCCTCAGCAGCGGCACGCAAAGACCACATCCTGTTCCATCAGAGAGACCACGCAATCCTTGTCTTTGTCACACACAGAAACCACCCCTTCTTGGATCTCAGGGCTGGTCTCATCCCCCAGCAGCGTCTCCACTGCCTCCCCCAATCTCACACTCCCCTCCTTGTGAGAAAGGGATTTTCCATTCAAAAGTGGAGAAGCAGGAGCAGTGAAAATTCCTCACACCAGCAGCTCTGCAATGCAGACTCCTTTGCCTTTTTTCCTCCTCGTTCCATCATTAACTCTAGTTTTGGTTTGCCCCATGAAAAGGCTGGAATCTCTCAGTTTTGATACTCCTGCGCTGTCCTGGCCTTCAGTGTACCCCTCAGCCCTGCCTATTTTCCCCTCTAACAGCACCTTGGGCCTCTCTGGTGCAGAGAATATAAAAAATCTCAGCATTGTATTAGAGAATTCCAAAAGGAAACCACAAATACACCTGCTGTGGACAGCAGGACTGAACAGCATGACCTGGGATTCAAGAAATGTTTGCAATTTCATCCCTTTAATCCCTGGAGATCAGCTCAGGTATCTCCCCATCCCCGTTGTTCATCTGTTCTGTGAGCACTCATCCCAGCAGATTAATAAAAATGGGCTTTTCTAGGCTTTCCCAGCAAGTGGCTATGAATAAACTCCCACATCCTTCAAAATCCACAGAGCTGGGCTGTGTTTCGTAGTGGATTACCCAACTGGGCAAACTGGAGGTGATGCCCGAGGCACCTCCTGGCAGAACTGGTTGGAAACCTGCTGAGGGTCTTTGTTTCTCTTGTCGCCGCACCGAGAGGTCTCAGGCAGGGCAGCAGGTGATGCACTTTGCTCCTTCCACTCATTCTCAAGGGGCATTTTTCTTGTTCCACTCTCCCCCCACGGCCCAGGTTATGGTCACAGGGGCCACAGCAGCTTCCTCAGATAAGCCACGTGTCACAGGTTTCTGTAGCTGAATTTTAGTAGCAGGGGGGGCTTCCAGGATGGTTTCTGATAGACGCTGCCAGAAGCTTCCCCTGTCCTGTGGAGCCAAGTACAGCCAGGGCCAGGAGGGACCTCCTGCTGGTGGACAGAGTGGAGCCAATTAAGAATCACAGTCACAGCTCTGGGATAACATAGTTAAGAATTGGGAGTGTTGGGCAGTTGGAAATTCCAGCCATGGGATAACAACACAGAGACCAAGGCTGGAGCAGGAGGAGGAGAAGGAGGGACCCCATGCTGGAGCAGATGGGGTGAAGGACTCAGAGCTGTGCCCCCTCTGCAGCCCCTGGAGGAGCAGGTGGATGCAGAAGGAGCTGTTGCCCTGTGGGAGGCCCAGGATGGAGTGAGATCCTGGAAGAGACTTGCAGCCATGACTGGTGGAGAAGGAGACCCACCTGGAGCAGGTTTTTCCCCCAGCAGAAGTGTTGCCCGGNGGGGTGTTCTTGGGACTGATTTGTTTCTTACTTTTTAGTTTTAGTTCTTGTTAGTAATAAATTTAAGTATTTAGCCACTCTGAGTTTGTTTTGCCACTATCAGAACTAGCACAGGAGTAATGCAATGCCCTGAAAAATCTGAAAGAAAAAAAAATAATAAAGACTGGAGCTGAGAAATCATAGAAAGAACACTTTGGGTTGGAAGGGACCTTAAAGATCATCTGGTTCCAAACCCCCTGCCATGGGCAGGGACACCTCCCACCAGCCCAGGGTGCTCAGAGCCCCATCCAACCTGGCCTTGGACACTTCCAGGGATGGGGCAGCCACAGCTTCTCTGCCCAACCTGTGCCAGGGCCAAACCACCCTCACAGGGAACAATTTCTTCCCAATATCCAGTCTAACCCTGCTCTCTGTCACTTGGAAACCATTCCCCCTTTCAGCCCAGGCCATTCTGTGGTTCTGTGGAAAACCAGGCAGTCACTTGCTAAATGCATCATCCTTTCTTTCTGCCCTCTCCAGCTGGGTCTCATTCTCCTTTCTCTGCCTCCCTTTGGCTTCTCCACTTCCCTCTGCACATCACTGAGTTCCCAGGGGGGCTCAGGTGACTCCTGTGTGCTTCTTCTCCAGTTTGCTGTCCCCAAACCAAGTGTGCCTGTACCTTTATCCCACCACCCATGGTCAAGCAGAGAGACAAAACATCTACAAGGTGAAATCACAGGCTGCCTTACTGGGGAGAGAGTGGCCAGGACTTCTTCAACTGGGTGTACAAGTCTGTCCTTTACAGCATTTTAGGATAAATCTGGGGCAATTCATCCCTCACTGCCATTGGGATGAGGCAGCAGATGTGTCAGGGCTTGTGTGGAGATAAACTCTGTCTTGTTTGCAGCTTTGGAAGGACCTTTGCCCTCAGGTGCATCACACCTGAGGAAACCTTGCTGCAAGTCTGATGTCTCTCTGTAGTGAGCTCAGTTCCATCTTGGTACCTTTGAGAGCAAAGGGATCCTCCAGAATGTTCTATATGGAAAGGAATTTTGGCAAAATTTCATAAGGGAGATTTTACATGGACTGCAGAAAAAAAAAGGAAATAATTTAAAAAAATTTAACAAGTACCTTTACAGAACAAATTCAGGAGTTTCTTGTAGCAACATCAGGAATTTTAGGCCTGATCTCACCAGTGCTGGCAAAAAGTACAGTGATTAATGAACAGATGTGGGGTTTATTTTAAGCTATCGTGATTTTAGTGTTTTGATTACAGTATTTTTGGCACCAGTGAGGGATCAGTGAGTTACAGTGAACCTGAACACAAGGTCTCTTCCATAACTTTGCAGCCAAGAAAAGTGGGTATGAAATAAAACCATATTTGTAGTCTGAAACCACCTTGCCCAGCATTCCAGCTCATCCCTGGGACCCTCATTAAAGGGAGGTGCTTTAAATGAAGATGCAAATCCTTTC
Organism: Formicarius rufipectus; assembly: GCA_013399695.1. Taxonomy (NCBI): domain Eukaryota; kingdom Metazoa; phylum Chordata; class Aves; order Passeriformes; family Formicariidae; genus Formicarius; species Formicarius rufipectus. The sequence goes on from VXAU01001870.1 coordinate 268,390, forward strand.
TGGAAAAACAGGCTCTGCTGAGTGCATCCAAAGACAAGGAGATAAACCATCATCCGGGTCATTTGGGGAATGAGATTGTATCTCTTTGGGTAAGGGACAGTCAACTGCTCCTTCTGGTTGCCTGGGAAAGAAACATCTTAGGGTTAAAAATGTTTTTTAACTCTTTTCCTCATCCTGTCCCCACTCAGCCCATCGAGGGTTGCTGGTGACTTCTACCTAGTTATGTGCACATGTCAGATCTGCATTAAAAAATATTACATGTCACACATTAAGGCCTTTGATAATACTGCCATTGATTTCCCAAAATTATTCTCATGTTAACCTTGCAGAACAGAAAGAACTGTACCTACTTCTTACTTTTTTTTCCTCCCGGCTCTGGCTTTTTTTTCAGTCAAGTAAAATTAAAAGTCAGTGAAATTTGGTGCTTTTGACTGAGTGGCCTGGTTTGAAGTCAGTGCAACACGTATTTTAGAATCCATCCTGTGCCCTTCCAAGCAAAATGTAGTTTATATTTCTCTGCTATATCTGCACTATCTTGCATCTAACACCATACAGAGTGACTCTTGTCCAAAACATCAAGTGCAAGGAGCCAAACTTGCAGCTGGCTTGATTTTTAATCATGGAACCCTTGAATTCAGCTGAGAGACAGAAGTTCAAGGTAGAAACTGATGTAATCCTGCAGCTAAATCTGGTGTGGGCTGCTCTAAACATGAGGACATTCTTTCCAGTTCTTCTTTTCTCAGACTAGACATCAGTTTTGCAGAATTCTGTGAGGAAACAACTGTAGTCATGCTCAAGATTGGCACCTTGTTTTGCATCATAAGCCATGCAGAGGAGTTAATGACATTATTGCACCTAAACATGTGCACAAAGAACTGAGATTTCTTTTAAAGCAGATTTTAGAGTTTGTGTTCACAGAGAGCAGAATGGTTTTATTTAGTTGGGCTCAATCCCAATTTAGGGGTCAACCTGAAAATTCTCCCAATGTAGGGGTCAACTGGAAAATTCTCATCTGGATGTCACACTCAGGGAATTCCCTGAATGTTTGGATTGAACTCTCTAAAGTTTCAGATCTTGTAGATTGAAATAAAAACGTGGCTTTTTTTTTTCTTTTTCCTGAAGGAGAAAACAAGTAGATTTAGGTTATAAAACCACAGAGCAACCTCTTTATCAGTCTGTTGGGAGGATATTTTGATTTTTTAGCTGTCAGGCAAACAAGTTCATTTTTTTTTTCATCAGGTAGAATGTGCATGGGGTGTGAAAATGAGAGCTTTGTTGAGGGGAGATGTGTCCCAGCAGATCTCTGAGTCACCTCTGTGTCTCTGCAGTGTGGGCTGGGCACCATGGACAAGACATGTCTCATGTTCCTCTTCTACTACCCTCATAGCAACACCTGCAGGTGTGTGGGCCACCCAGATGTTCTGTGCCTTGCCCACCTACTCAAACATGAGGCCACCCAGAGTGAGTCATGTGTTTGGAAGTAGCAGAGCAAAATGCAGCTGTGGAGAATGGAAATTGTACAGAAATGGAAGAGACAATGAAAATTACAAATTGTTGGTCAGGAACAAAAAGCCACATACCTGCATCTGGTAAGTTGAACTTTCCTGTTGCAGGGATCTACCAACTATGATACTTCAACAGTGTTCTCCTTTATCTTTATTATTTTCCTCTTTCCTTCACTCCTGATCATCTCATCGTGTGTCTTCACCTCCCCATTGCCCCTTACTCTTCCCCCAGTGCCTTGGAAGGATTGGTGGTCATGGACTTTATTGACTGGGGGGTGATGACACCATCAGAACTGCAGAAGCAGCAGCCAAGGAGGAGGGTCAAGTGGTCATGGTTGAACCTTTTCATGCAAGACCCCCTTTGGAGCAAGTTGTGGGTGGGGAAGTGCACTCGGCTTAGACATTCTGAGAGCAAGGCAAGGCTGAGGGACAGAGAAAACACACAACATCTTGGATAACACCATCTGTTCCTGGCTTATCTGTGGCTACAGGAGTGGAATTATGAAGGCCTGTCTCTGAGGCTGCAGCTGCAGTCCAAGACATATTTTAACTTTGAACTCAAAAGCTGAAAGTTCTTCTTCAAAGAGAAAAAAAAATGAACACTTTTGAGCCTCGGCAATGTAACAGTGCTGGGGGGGTGATGCCATAGCAGGGCATTTTTGACAGAATGAACAATAAAACAACCCTGAAGGTCCCTGAGACAATGTGGATACCAAGGGAGTTAGGATGATCCAGAAGCTCCTCACACACAAGCACAGCTTCCTGACTCCTGCTTATCTGGCTGCATTTCAGTGCATCACACGGGTTCCTCCTCATCCTGGAGGTAAATCAGGGGCAAAACTCAGCGACACTGAGGAAGGATCAAAAGCCCACGTTCTTCTTCCTCAAAGAGCTCCTGTGCTGGCAGGGGGGAGGCTCCTGTTGTGGCTGTCACAGCCAGACAGCAGGAGCAGGGACTGAAGTGTTGCAGTGTTGGGCAAGTCTTGTGACTGCCAACTTAAAAACTCGTAAGAGAACTTCATTTTTCTCTCTTTCCTTCCATCCCCAGGAACTCCAGAGAAAGGAGATGGTCTAAGCAGAGACATCAGTATTCCAGAGGGGGCTGCCTGTCACAGTATTTCTGACACCTCCCCTGCCAGGTCTGAGGGCCACTGCAAACCATCGTTGGACCGCAGTGAGGGCTTCTGAGGTGCCAACCACAAAAGTGCTCCACTTCCTCTTCTTTGTGTCTCACAGCCGGGCTTTGCTTGGCCTGGTTTGGCCTCTGATTATGAGAAAAGAGGCACAGGGAACCTGAACACGTCAGTGACCCTCTGCAGAGGCCTCTGTGGTTACCTCTGGTAGAAGGGACTGATCTGATGGCCTTGAGATAACACTTACAGTAGAGAAAAGTGACTCTTTTTTGAGGAAAGAGGTTCAGTGGGCATTGCGATTGTTTTATTTATAAAAATATACTCTGCAGTATAAATTGTACTGTATCAGAAAAGGGATGTCCTGTAATGCAGTGAAGACAGGAATACAGTAATTATAGAATCATGGAATGGTTGGGTTGGAAGGGACCTATAGGATCATCTGGTTCCATCTGCCATGGGCAGGGACACCAGCCCAGGGTGCTCAGAGCCCCATCCAACCTGCCCTTGGACACTTCCAGGGATGGGGCAGCCACAGCTTCTCTGCCCAACCTGTGCCAGGGCCTTTCCACCCTCACAGGGGACAACAGGGCCTTTCCACCCTCACAGGGGACAATTCCTTCCCAATATCCAATCTAACACTGCTCTCTGTCACTCTGAAGCCATTCCCCCTTGTCCTGTCCCTCCAGGCCCTTGGAAATAGTCTCTCTCCATCTTCCCTGTGGGCTCCTTCAGGCACTGGAAGGCCACAATGAGGTGCCCCCAAAGCCTTCTCTTCTCCAGGCTGGACAATCCCAGCTCTGCCAGCCTTTCCTCCCAGCAGAGCTGCTCCAGCCCTCTGATCCTCTTGGTGTCCCTGCTCTGGCCTCGCTCCCACAACTCCCTGTCCCTCCTAGTCTGGGGACCCCAGAGAGCAAGCAGGTCACCCCTCTGCCTCCTTTCCTCCAAACTGGACAAACCAGGAGTCCTCAGCCGCTGCTCACAGGACATTCCTTGCAGCCCTTCCACCAAATCCTTTGCCTTCCTCTGGACCTTCATTCAAGAACCTTCACATCTCTCTTAAACAGTGGGGCCCTGGGCTGGTTCTGGCTGGCACAGAGTGAGTTTCCTTTGGAGGAGCTGGGGAGGGCTGTGTGTTGGGTTTGTGCCCCAAACACTGTTGGTAACACTTGGGGTTTTACTTCTTGCTGAGCGGGGCTTGCACAGAGCCAGGGAGCTTTGTGCTTCTCCCCCACCCCACCAGTGAGGGGCTGGGGATGGACAGGGAGGTGGGAGGGGACACAGCTGGGACAGCTGACCCCAAATGGCCACACCACACCACCCTCTGCTCAGCAATAAAGGCCAGGCAGAGAAGAACAGGAGATGTTTGAGATGATGGCACTTGGCTTCCCAAGGAAACCCTCCATGTGATGGAGCTCTGCCCTCCTGCAGGTGGCTGGACACCTGCTGCCCATGGGATTCCATCTGCCATTAGCACAAAAGCCAAATAAAGTGGGCATTTTCCCTTGGTAAATGCTGCCCCGAGCTGGGGTCTCTCCTCCCACAATTATTCCCAGCAGTGTCCCCAGAGCTGCCACCTCCTGCTCTGTGAAGCATAAATCAGGTGGGAATTACAAACCTGGCAAGCCAAGGGGGTTTGTTGTTCAGGCTGAGCTTATCCAGCCACTCCCTTTGCATATCAGGCACCTTTGGCACTTGCTGAAGCAGACTGGACCAACCCCCCTTTGGGACCCCCCAAATGCCACCAGGATTCACCTGCAGAGGGGAAGGACCTGTGTCTGAGTTGCACAACCCCCCCATTCCTGATGACACAGGTCAGCTGGGGTCTGGTTCTGAGGAGCCCCAGACACAGGACCCCCAGGGGGTGGCAGGGTCCTGTTCCAGCAGCCTTGAACCCCTCTGTGTGTGGCTCGGGGCCGATGTGTCCTGCTCTCAGGTGGCTGCTTTGGAGAGCACGGCCTCGTGGAGCCCCCAGGGCTGCTCTGCTCCCCCTCTGCTCCTGGGGCTGACTGCTGGATCCCTGCACTTCCCTCTGCCTTCCAGGCCAGGGAATAAAGCCTGGCTTGGGAAACTGCAAAGTCGTGTCTCTGTGTGTGTAGATTTGGGAAGTGCAGAACCACTTCCCAGAAGAGCTGGACACAGGGACACCACGAAATTACATTGAATTCTGTTTCTTAAATAACAACACCCTGACTTCACAAGATCAACTAGGAGAAGACTTCTGTTCTCATTACAAGAGTGTACATAACCGGAAAAGAAGAGAACTTCCTCCTGAAGATTAAAGAGGGGACAGAGCTCTGAGCTGTCCCAGCCCTGAGTGGCATTGTAAGAACAGCAGAGGGAGGAAAGAAGGACGAGGGGCAGCAAGGATGGCAGAAAATATTGTTTATGCTGACTTGAAGCTGCCTGATTCAGCCACTCCCAGACTGCTGCAGGTCTCTGATGACCCAGGTAGGTCCCTTGGTGTGCTCTGAGCTGTCTCTGCATTCTTCAGCCTCTGCCTCCCATAGTTTTAGGAGTGCCCTGGAGCACCAAAGCCCCAAAGAGCACGAAGGAAGGGCAGTGCTGAGAGAAACGGGCAGGTGGATCTTTGTAGCACAGTAAAAACCAGGGTGGGACTGTAGCAAGGTCTACTTGTCATTTGTGAAGGTGCAAGTGTGAGGGAGACTCCCCGGTGTGATATTCAGAGCAGTTTGGATCAGTTTTGGAGGCTGTTGCAGAGCTGAGCATCCCCTGGCCCTGGCCCAGGCATGTTGTCCCCCAGCCCCCCGGGATTGCTGCAGCAAAGGGCTCAGCACTGAGGGAGGGGGTCCTGTCCCTGGGCTGGGGGGCAGTGTCAGCCACAGCCTGGGGGTGCTCCCTGAGCACAGCAGGCATTGCCCTGGGGCTTTGCCTGCTGCCCTTGGCTGTGCCAACTGCGGTTTGACACCGTGGGAAATGTTTCCTGGGCAGGTCTGGTTTGATTTAGACCTTGAAGAACTCTGAGCTATGATTTGACTTCAACGCACCAAAAGTTATTGCAGGAACGTTTCCGCTGGTTTTGTTACATCTGCATAATTTTGCTTCCTAAAATAAAACGCTTCATATGTTGTTTCTGCATTTCCTATTATTTTCATTTTCTTTCTCTTTAGCCCTCCTGTCTCTTTGGCAGGAATTATTTCTTGCCATTCTGTGCTTGTTTTTTGCAGAAAGTGTGAACCCTCTGCCTCTGTTTGCAAATGGGTGGAGGTTCTTACACCCCAGAATCAACGTTTTGTTATCTGTTAATAATCAACCACAACAGAGGCCACCTGAGTAAAAGCTCCATTTTCTTATAATGCAACTCATTTAGTTCTACTTGAAGTTTTTATGCAGTCCTTTTTGTTCCTCTGTGTGTGCCTTTTGGGCAAATCCCGACCAACTCTTTTCTTCTATGTGTTCACTGAATTTATGAACAGTGTTTCCCAGACATTACCTTACAGAAAAGGTACTTACTCAAAACACAGACTTCTGTCTTCTTTTCTTTTTGCTCTATTATGCTATTTTTTTTTCTTTGCTCGTCCATCACATGCAACATTCTCAAAATAGTGACATTAATTCCTAAGCCAGCAGAATGTATATCAACTCAGAAAACCTTCATTCTGTGTGGTGTGAGAGCCAAAGGGTTCTGTATGTCAGGATGACTTCGGGTGTTTCCTAAATGTGAAGCATCTGATTTCTTACTTTCCACCCACTTTTAATGGTGCCTGTCCTTTTTTGCTCCTCAGCATCTTTTATTTATTTTATGTATTTATATCTCATTAGTTACAGATGTTAGTATGTTTTTCACCATGTAATCATTCATTATGATGAGACCATAATTCTTTTATGATTGTATTTAGCATGATCTGCAGTTTTCAGCTTCAATATTTTAGTCATTCTCACCATTCATACGTACAAGAGCAACATTAGATGACCTTTAACATTTTCTCCATTTTACTTAGATATAAAAATGTGTGCGTTCCCTCTCTTACTCTCTGCGCTCTTCCTGCCTAAAGCAAACCAGCATTTCTGAGAACGTCAGTAGTTTTTGTTTCATTTAACTCTCTCCACGCTCTGTTATTTTTGCCTGTGCTCAGGCTCTACATACGCAGAACTGAAAGTGAAATCCCAGGGCACAAATGACTCAAGAGGACACACATCACCTGGTGAGTTTTCAGCTGCCTGAGAAACTGAAGTGAATTTTTAAACTGAGAAGGGAGAGATGGAACTTTGTGGGGGACAGGAGGATGCAGTCCTTGGACCGGGGAAAGCGTGGGAAGGGACCCACCCACATAGCTGGAGCCATCCCGGGTCGGGGGAGAAGGAGGAGACCCCACCACGCAGTTGGCACCGTCATGGGGCAGGGGGGATGCAGTCGGGATCCCCCCCAGGGTGTACGGCGGCAGATCTGGGGTTTTTACTTCTAACGCTGACTCCGCTCCCGACGCAACAACACCGGCGCAACGACCGCGAAACTCATCTGTCCCTTCCTTACAAAGAAACGATTTTTTACTTTTATCTAGCATATTTAAAATTATTCTCCATGCAATCACTGCTTGGGCTTGTTATAAATGACCACCCGGAATGACCAAGTCACTCGGCAAAAGGGTAGTTGTAATAGTATGGGTAATGAAAAGATTACAGAGCAAAACAGTGCTGGATGCCCGCAGAGTCACCGCTCTGTCAGTAACACCCCGTTAGAGCTCGCAGGCTCTGCTTAGATACAGTCGAAACATACATATTCTTTATTTCTTGTTTAATGATTCTCATTTCAAATTTTTTGGCATTTTTGGGTCAGGAAGGATTACGATATTCCCATCTTAAAAATTTACCAGAGACCCACCATTGTTTCGAGTTCTATCTCTCTTGCCTGGGGGTACTTCCGTCCTTATCTTGATTGGTCTGTTACCCTATTGTGTTGAGGTATCCGGCTTAATCTTAGTTTCCATTGTATCTATCTTGTATCAAAATGCTGATTAGTCATTAACTTTGGCTTTCTTCTTTTACTCCTTTTTATATGTTAAACTAAGTTCATGTCTTGCTTTTAGTTGCTAAATCTTTACAGCACATTCCACAGCGCCCAGATGTACAATATTCAGTGCTTTTGGAATCCCCTTGAATAATCTGGCAAACCATACAATATACTTCGTTATATTTTTGACACGAATTAAGCCCACATTTCTCACAGGCTGCACCAGAATCACAGTTCTGGACAGCTTTCCATAACTTAAGTCCCAAAGCATCCCATTCCTCGTAGGTGATATGATCAGGAAGGGAGAAATTGTTCTTGAAAATCCATTTGATAAAGCGCTTTTAGAGAGGCTTTGTCTGTCGGGTGTCCGTGGAGATAAATTAGGTTTTTCAAGCGTTTGTAGTCAAGTCTCTCTTGTTTAGCCAACACTTTCCCATTTCCCTCAGGGCCTTCCTGAGCTGATCTCTTGCTAATTCCACACCCTTTCCAGTCACACCTTTCCTGCACTGCAGAGCCCCGGTCTGTGTCATCATTCTCCACCCCCCTCCCTGGAACCTTTTCCTGTATCATTTTTGAAACTGTGGTGGCAGAAACTGCAGGCACCTCTGAAGGGGGAGGCAGACAAAGCATTTGTCAAAGCACACAGCACCCAAACCATCCCTCATTTCTGATCATTTTCCTTCTGAATAACTCCTGAGGTGAGAGGCTGTGCAGTCAGCATCCCAGGAGATCTTCAAAACCTGACTGGCCTGGTCCTGTGGCCAGCACTGCCTGAGCAGGGCACTTGGAGTATGGGATGTGGAAAAGTCACTTCAACCTGAGAAATTCAGTGTCTGTGTGGTCAGGACAGCAGAGCTCACAGGCAGTTCACACATCCACTTTAGAACTCCCTTAATTTTTATCATTTGAATTCACATTAGGTCTGTAACCCCCTAATCCCTGGGTGCAAAGTGAGCTTCAAGAGTGGGATTGCAAAGCAGCATTATCAGTCCTGCTGTCTCCCACCTAACGTCCCTTGGGATTGGTTACTCTATCCATGTTTTATTTGGTGACCAACCTGCTCCTCGTGGCTGTGTCACCCTCCCTCAGCCTGTGCCCAGACCACCCTGAGCAGGTGCCCTGCCCTGGCCACGTGTCCCAAGGTGGAACTGCCCTTCAAGGACCCTGCAGCTGCCTCCATGGATTTCAGTCTCTCTTGGCAGCCCTTTGGGGCTCCTCTTTCCCAAGCAGCCTCTCCTTGCTGCACTTCCCTCTCTTCCCCACCCACACTCTCTTGCTCCTTCCACAGCCCACTCCTGGGAGGACTCTCTTCCCTCTCCCCTCTTCCTCAGACACATTCCCTCTCGGGATGCTCTTCAGTTCCCCCACCACAGGTGTCCAGAGCCCTCTGGGAAGTCCCAGCACACTCAGTGTGGCTTCAGCAGGCACCCCTGGAGGGCCTCAGATTTCCAATGTGAGCCTGAAAAGGACATCTGGGAATGAAGAGGATGGTTTGGTAGAGGTTTTTTTCCCAATTGTTCCTCTTATCTTTATTTTTCCTGTCTCTCTGTAGGTAAAAGCTGTGGTTCCACAAAATGTGTCACTGTGTTGGTTGCTGTGCTGGTGTTGATAATCCTCCTGGTCCTGGCAGGGTGTCTGATTTACATGTGTAAGTCCTGCTGGAAATGTAATAACAGCAATTCAAGTGTGACTGTCTCTCAGTGACTGATGTCCAGCCCATGACATCCCAGGCCAGTGTCCACAGGAGGACAGACTGGAGGCAAAGGAGAGCAGTTTTGAGTCAAATGTGGCTGCAAGAGGAGATCTGTAAGACAGGAGAGTGGTTTGAAAGTTTACAATTCCAAAAGAGAACAGCAACCTGAGGAACTGACATTGGTCATACTCCAAAGACTTTATTATCAAATGTCAAGAAAACCTAATGCTGATGAGTGCCATGGGCATGATCCATGTCAGTGTTTCAAGGCAACTGAGATCGTATCATGACAAGTAGATGTGACACTAAAATTGCAAACAGAATTATCATTACAGGAATTCTGATTAAGAGCTCATTTGAAAGAGGCAGCTGAGGCACACCTTGAAGGAGTTCATTTGCACCTTAATGCAGGAAAAGCCTTGTGCTCAGTCTCTGCACAGGTATCAGTGAGTCCATAACAATCTTCCAGCTACTTCAAAAGATATACCATATCTTTTAGGAAAAAAAGAATTCTTATCTCCATTAGAAAAAAAAAATTAGAGCCACATGGTACTGCACCTGAACATTTTCAAGGGGTCATTTTCAAATTTCTCATGTGGTTGCTTGTTCTTTTCCATCCTTTGATAGCTGAGGAAGCTCGAGAGGCTTCCACCATCAATCACATTCAACTCCCAGAGTTTGCCACCTTCTCAGAGATGCACATAGTGAAGACATGCCCAAATTTTTAATCCAGGGGACTCAAAAAAATAGGCTTAGAGTGTGTAATTGGCTTTCCTTTTTTCAAGGCAAAGGGCAGACAACTCACAGTGCTCTGCCATTTATAAAATGTAAAGTACCACAGGAGAGACAAAATTAAAAAATAAACACATAATTCCACATGACATAAGAAGGTTAAACCACCAGTATTAGTACAGCTTTAAGTCTGGAATGGAATGAGGAGTCATCAAGCTTTAAGTCTGGAATGGAATGAGGAGTCATCAGACTTTGATTCAGGTCTGGCTTTAGTTGGAGTTGCCCTGTGGGGTTTCAGGACTGCAGCAGTGACCTGAAAAAATACCCCAAAGGAACATCAGCTCTAGATCAAACTTGAGAAACTAAATCAAATTATTTTGTAAATGCAGTAGCCCACAGGTTTCACTTCTGCTCCCAATGGAAGCTGTTGCCATTTTGAGTGGTGTATTCTAAGTTTTAATTCTGTGTGAATTTTCCAAGTGGTTTTGTTTTGCCAAATACACGGATTTGTTGACAAACAGCTTGTTTAAATGAACCGTTGTGTTTTACTCGGTGGAACCTGCCCAAATTCTTTTAGAATTTGTTAATTATTTTTTTAATAGTAGAATCAAAGTATTTTCTTTGGTCTTGAGACATTAACCTGCCAGTAAGTAAAAGAACAGCCCAGCAGTCCATGGGCTGATCTTCTCAAAGTAAATGGGTCTGACTTTGCGTCAAATGCTCCTTCATCTGAATTACATTTTTCTGAAAATAGCAGTTGATATCCAGCCTCCAGACAGGAGCATGTAAGTGTGTATATGCATGGAAAACAGGCAATTTCCAACTTCATTTTCTGTTTTCCTTTCCCTTGTTCCTCTAAGATGCAGTAAAAGGCAAAGAACGCTTTGATGCTCCTAATTGCCACGTGACTAAAGCAGGATAAAACTCAGTGCTAAGTTGCCCCAATTACACAACAACACACTGTTGCCCTGCCAAGGTTTCAGTCCCTTTGAACCATCTCCAGTAAAGCTGCTGCCTGAATGCCTGAGGCAGATTTCAGAGCTGAAGGGGACAATACTGCAGGAGAAGACCTTACCCACCATTTATGTGCTGTATGGGAAGGGGCTTGACCAAGGGTAGCGTGGCTGGAGCACTGGCCTTCCACACATGGCCCTGGCCCTTCTCCCTGGGTTTCTCCCTCTGCTCTGCATCTCAGTCACCTCTGCCCTGCACAGCTGGGGGCACTTTGGGGGCAGCTGCACAGCTGGGCTCTTTGCAAATCTGCCCCGTGGTGGGAACTCCTGTGTTGAGTTTTGTTCCAGTGGATGAGCAGGAGGTGGAGTGGACATTCAGGGTTGGGTGATGGGGGTGTGAAAGAGGTGCAGGAGAGCTGTGAGAGTGGATGGCAAAATGGTCCTTCATGGCAAGCAGAAATTGTGTTCTTATTTCCAGATCATCAGCCTGCAAGAAGACAAGAGGACTCAACAAAATTGTCCCTCACCAACCCCCAGAACTCAACAACATTGTCCCCCAGCCCTAAAACACCACACGGTATGTGATCCTCTGTCATTCCAAAGAGACTTTTCCAGCAGCCTGTTGGATTGTCTGTTAAGGGGGACCAGGAGAGGTGGGATGTCTGGATTTTGTTCAAAAGGAAAACCAACAAACAAACTCTCTGCCATCTCAGGAATAAAAATTTTATCCCAGAGAGTCACAGGATGAGCTCCGGATGACAGAGATGTTTCCCATTTGGAACTCCTTTGGGAGCAATGTTGGCTTTGCCACATAGTCAGCTGTGCCTGAGGAGAACACAAGAGTTTTCTTCCTATAGATGAGCAGAAGGTGGAGTGGACATTCAG